>VYZT01020443.1:20846-46238 GCA_013400735.1 Pomatostomus ruficeps
TTTTTTTTTTTTTTTTTTTTTTCCTTTTTTGTTTTGCTCACAAATACATCTCACATGCTCGTGACATAGAAAACTGTGCCAGGTCTGCACTGCCCTTTGCTCCCACTGTGAGGGTCTGTGCCCGGCCCCCTCCCACCCCCCAACCCGCTCCCAAGGTTAAAAAAAACCCCAGACACCAAACAGAACCCTGGTGGGACACGGCATGCACGGCTCGGGGGCGAGGGGCACCGGGCATGGGGGGCCACGGGGGCGGCCGGACCCACGGCAGGGAGGGAGGGACGGATGGAGGGATGGATGGATGGATGGATGGATGGATGGATGGATGGAGGGATGGAAGGATGGATGGATGGATGGATGGATGGATGGATGGATGGATGGATGGATGGATGGATGGGGGGCACCCTATGGGAGCAGGGCAGGGCTGGGGAGATGTTCTGAGCAGCCCCTGGTGCCCCACAAAGCTCCCAGCCCCTCGGATGCTCCTCTGCCACGCTGGGATGCCCGTCAGGGGATGGGCAGCTGCCCCCTCCAGCTCCCAGCCTGACCATCACCGGCTGGAGAAGGGACATCCAGGTGGGGAACATCCCTGCGGGAATGGGGACGGAGGCGGGACCTGCAGCAACCCCCGGGTGCACATGGGAGGAGAAAGAGGAGGAGGAGGCAATGAACTCCCTGGATCCTCCAGGTCACACCCCGGCTCTTCCATTCCAGCTCCGTTCCTTCTCCCACACACAACAGTCCACGCCCTGAGGCAGAGCCGGGGCAAAGCCTGGGAAGAGATGGGATGGGAAGCCAGGAACCACCCCCGGGGCGCAGGGAGCAGCCCTGAGGACACCGACCCGTGGTCCTCAGCACCGGAGGGTGCAGCTCTGGACGGAGGTGTCAGCCAGGATGGGCTCCTGGACTCCTTGTCCCAGCTTTTCTCTCCTCTTCCTGTCCGGGCTGTAGGGCCGCCCTGCACAGGACGAGCCAGGTCCCGCTCTCCTGCAGACTTCGACTTTGCTGCTCACAGAAAACGAACCCAAAAGTGCCTTTTGAACCCGTAGGAATCCCAACCCCCCTCGGGCGGATGCAGAGACGGGGCCTTGCATCGCCCCAGGGCTGCGCTTCCTGATTTTAACGATCTTGGCCTCATTTTGCCTTTTTTTCCCCCTTTTTTTTTTCTTGCTGACACCTCCTCAGAGCATGGCCCCGTGGGGTTATTATTGCTTGTGCAGGAGTGTCCCTGGGCACCCAAGTTGGCAGATGCTGGGTCTTAAATCCACGAATGGGAAGCTCTCAAGGCACATCCGTGCCTGGGGGGGGGGGTCTGTCTCTGGCAAGGGGCTGGGGGACCCCCCCAGCTCGGCACAACCTCCCCAGTCCCGCTTCGCCCTGGAAGACTTTACTCTTGGAAAATCATTTAAAAAAGAAAGAAAAAAAATCAGACCGAAACCCCCACCAACACCAAGAAAAGAACCATAAACAACTACCAGGAAAGTTTTCGGAAGAGTCCCTTACAAAAAAAGGGAAAGGGGGGGAAAAACAGGAAGCATTTTTCTCCCAGGCCCAGACGCTGCTGATCTTTTGGCTCGAGAAATGCATAGTTGGTAGCAAAAACCTCGCTACATCGGGAGCCCCTGGGACACCCCTGAGCCCTGAGGGCTCTCCATGGGGCCGGGACACTGGGGTCATCCCTCCCTGACCCTGAGGTCCCCAACCCTGCTGGCCGGTGGCACCTCTGTCTCCAGCCATGTCCCAGCACAGCAAGGTCACGCTGCCAGCTCCGGGACACGGCACTGCTCCCACAGCCCTCCCGGTCCCGTCCCGCCGCGGCCGCGCCCGGGGCCGGCCAGCAGACAACGGGTTCTCCTCTGGGAGAGGCTCAGATCATCTTCATGTTGAACTTCCTGGCCCCTCCTTGGCCGGTGGTGGTGGTGGGACCGTCCACCTTGCGGAAGGAATACTCCACGGAGAAGTTGTTCTTGTGCTGCCCCCGGCCGCGGCTCCAGACGAAGAGGAGGAGGAAGCAGAAGAGCACCACGCCCAGGAAGGTGATGCAGCCCATGGCTGTGGAGACCAGGATGGTCTTGAGGTCCAGGGTGAACTTCAAGAAGACCTGGGTGTCATTGTGGAAGGTGTCGTTGAAGTCGCTGAGGTACAAAGTCCGGTTGGCGTGGTGGGCGCCGTCGGCCGCGCGCCCCTTGACCGTCAGCGTGGCGAAGTAGGTGTCGTTGCCGCCGGCGTTGCTGGCGATGCAGATGTAGGTGCCGCTGTCCTGCACCTGTGCGAAGCGGATCTCCAGGGTGCCCCCGGGCAGCACCGTGGCCCGCCCTGTGCTGCGCGTGGTGATCATGCGGTGCTGGGGGGACACCCAGGCGATGGAGGGGTCGGGCTCCCCGTCGGCCCGGCACAGGAAGGACACGGACTGTCCCTCCCGCGCCGTCACGTGCTGCAGCTTCCGATCCCGGATCTTGGGCTTCTGGCAGGTGAAGTACTCGAAGAGCACCGAGTCCGGGAAGTCGCGCAGGGCGTTGCCCTGGATCTCGGGCGGTGAGGAGCACATGGGCTGCTGCCCGTCGAAGTTGAGCGTCTTCCGCCGCTGCAGGATCCAGAGGAGCCGGCAGTCGCAGGCCAGGGGGTTCCTGTCCACCCGCAGCGTCTCCAGCGTGTTGACCGAGTGGAAGGTGCTCTCCTCCAGCGTGGACAGGAAGTTGCTGGAGAGGTTGAGCAGCCGGATCTGTCTCAGGCCGGAGAAAGCCTGCGGCTCCACGGACACCAGGAGAGCGCCCACGATGTGGAGCTCCTGGAGCCGGATGAGGTCTTTGAAGGAGCCCTTGAGCACAGTGCTGATGGGGTTGTAGGACAGGTTGAGGTACCGCAGGTACACCAAGTTCCTCAAGGCAGCGGCGGGCACGGCCGTGATGTTGGTGTAGGTGATGGAGAGCGAGGTGAGGTTCAGGCCCTGGAAGCTGGTGGGGGACACGTCCTCCAGCAGCGGCCAGTTGTCGATCTCCAGCTGCAGGAGGTTGTAGAGCTTCTTGAAGTTCTGGTCCTCCAGCGCAGAGATGCTGAGGTGCCGGAGCCGCAGCACCTCCAGGTTCTGGAGGTAGGACAGCGACTCGGCCGAGATGGAGGTCAGGTTGCACTTCTCAATGGTCAACTGCTCCAGGCCCAGCAGCCCCGAGAAGGCGCGCTGGGAGATGTACACCAGGTCGTTGTCACCCACCTCCAGGCTCTTCAGGTTGCGCAGGTCCTGGAACATGTAGTCCAGCAGGATGACGAGCTTGTTCTCGCTGATGTCCAGCAGGGTCAGGTTGGTCAGCTTGGTGAAGACCCCCGGCGGGATGAGCTTGAGCTGGTTGCCCCGCAGTCGCAGGGTCTGCAGGTTGAACAGGTTGCTGAAGGCGCCAGGCTCCACATTGGAGATGATGTTCTCGCTGAAATCCAGCTCCTCCAGCAGCGGGTACGGGGACAGGTCCCCAGGGTTGAGGCAGCGGATGCGGTTCTTGTTGAGCTCCAGGACCCTGGTCTCGGTGGGGATGCCCTCAGGGATGGCGGTGAGGCGCTTGCGGTGGCACAGCACCGAGCGCAGCTGCGGGGCGCACTCGCAGCGCGCGGGGCAGGCGCCCGCCCGCGGGGACAGCAGGACCACGTGCAGGGCCAGCACCGGGAGCCACCATGTCATGGTGTGGGGCATGGTCTAGGGGCTCACTGCCGTTCTGCCATGCGCCTGCGATGAGAGAGAGCCCAGTCAGCGGTGGCAAAGTCCTGCCCGGCCCCACAGATCCCCTGTCCGGGAGCTGAGACTGGACAGAGCTCCCCAGGCCCATGGGGTTGAAAAGGCCCCAGCCCCTCCAAGAAACCCTTTGGATCCCTTTCACCTGCCGAGCAGCCTGAGGATGCTGCCCTGGGCAGAGCTGGATAAATGAGCCTCGCTCTCCATCACAACAGGGAAACTGAGGCAGGGGGAGAGGTTTGTGAGAGGAGCCAGGGCTGCAGATCCACACCTGAGCCGCTGCTCCTGCTGGCTCAGCCCTCCCTGTGCCCCGACGGTGCAGGCACAGGACCGTGAGCAGCCCGGGATAATGGGGGGCACAGACACCCCAAGGGCAGGGGAGGAGCAAAGAGACGCCAGCAGAGCTGTTGTAAACTCATGACACAGGTGGGATGTCCCATCCCCATGGTGACACAGGTGAGATGCTCTATCCCCTCTGGTGACACAGGTGGGATGTCCCATTCCCACGGTGACACAGGTGGGATGCCCCATCCCCATGGTGACACTGGTGAGATGCTCTATCCCCTCTGGTGACACAGGTGAGATGTCCCATCCCCATGGTGACACTGGTGAGATGCTCTATCCCCTCTGGTGACACAGGTGGGATGTCCGTTCCCCATGGTGACACAGGTGGGATGCCCCATTCCCATGGTGACACAGGTGGGATGTCCCATTCCCACGGTGACACAGGTGGGATGCCCCATTCCCTCCGCTCCCGGTGTGAGGTCTCATCCCCCAGCACAAACCCTCCCCAGGTGCCGGCTTGGTGGGGTCCCATAGGACGGGGGACGCTCGGTGCCGCACGCAGGTCCCGCTCCCCGTTCCCGTCCCCGTGCCCATCCCGCCCTCTCGGGGTGCAGATTAAGGCTGCCCCGGCACAATCTTTGCCGAGGAGGGATTAAGAGCGGCCCCACGGTGCCGTGCCCCGGCTGCCCTCCTTTCCAGGGATTAGCACTTCGCCGCTGCTTTCCCTTTTCTTTGCTTCCCCTTTCCTGCTCCCTGTCCCCATCTGTGCCCCAAATCTGCCAGGCTGCCTGGAAACGCAGCTCCCAGCGCCACTGCAAACTCCTCTGCCGCCTTTCCTTAATGAAGCACTGTCATTAACCTAATTAAGTGGCAGAGTTGCGCGGTTGGGGAGCTGCAAGGTGTTTCTGAGCCTGGCAAGAGAATATTGGGGGTGCCAAGAGCAGAGCCAGCCCCTCCAGCCACCCCGTGGAGGTGCAGGGAGTGGGGCACCGACCCCTCCAGCAAGGGGGGCTTTGTCCCATCGTTCCCACAGCGCTGGGACAAACTGGTGTGCAGTCCCCAGGGCTGCTTCCAGCCCTCTTGACTTCCAGGCAGCCTGAGCTGTGGCTCCAGGAAGCCCCTCACATGCTCCCTTCTGTCCCTCTGGGCACGTCGGGGACCCCAAACCTGTCTGTGGGAGCCCAGCAGGATGTGGGGAGGGGGAACAGGACAATGGGACATCTGTGGCTGCTCAAGGCCACTGAGGTGTGGCTGCAATGTTCCACCCTGGTGCCACTGCGGGTCCTCAGTGCCCAAAAGCGCCCGAAAAGGCCCATTTGAGGGTGGCTGCTGCTTGGCCTGGGGGGTGACCCCAGATCCCCCGGAGAGGTGACACTGATGGACAGGGACCGCAGGAGCTGGCCCAGCCCACATCTCCTGCTCCTCACACCCACTGTGCTGACAAAGAACACAGAAAGTGTCACCCTCCCTCCCGTCCCATGGGCTGGTGGCACACGGGAACAGCCTCGGGGGCTGGGGGGTTACTGACCCTGTGTGAGCTCGTGTCCCAGCGAAGGACCCGGTCTCCATGGGTAATTCCCTGCCCTGATCCTGTTATCCAGGGGGAGGGATTCTCTGGGATCGCACCCAAGGAAGGTTGCTCAAGGCAGGAAAGGCAGGAGATCTTCAAGGAGCTTTTGGACACCACTCCCAGGGATGCCCAGGGTGGGATTGTTGGGGTGCCTGGGGAGGGCTTGGACTCTGTTGTGGGTCCCGTCCCCTCAGGATATCCCAGGATTCTGTGACCTTTTACAGACCTGGGGATGTGGCACTGAGGGACAAGTGGTGTCCTTGGCAGTGCTGGGGTAACAGTTGGACTCGATGATCTTGGAGGGATTTCCAACCTCAACAATTCTATTCTGAGCCTACGACACCTTTTTTCTTTTTTTCTTTTTTTTTGTGTGTCTTAATTTTGCCACATTTCCCTTTTGCTTCCAATGAATCAAACCAAGAGGGAAGTGTCACCATTTCACACAACCACAGCACTGACAGCTGCTGGACGCAGCGGGGGGACAGTGGGGTGGGACCACCGACCCCACTGCTGCCCCTGGCCCTTTCTCCTCTCTCTCCAGCACTGCTCAACCCCCCTGGCACCAACCCCCCTTTGGGGACTGGAGTCCCCAGATGCCACCTGGGCACTGGAGCTGCTTGGCAGCCTCTGCCTTCCAGGAGAGCCACTTTGTGAAGGCTCTGCCTGGCTGGTGGCCCCGGGAACCTGAGCTGGCCCTGGGCTGAGGTGGGGTCAGCTCCCCTGGGTCCCCCTGGTTCCGGAGGCTCCGCTCTTGCTCTGCCCCGGGGCTGCACGGGAAGGATGCCCCCGAGCACGCCCTGCAAACCCACAGGACAAACCCCTCCCCGTTTCTTGTGACATTTATTTGTCCTGGTCAGTGTCTCCGCACTAAATAAAGCTGCCCTGGTGCCTCTTTAATGGTCTCCCACGCTGGGCCCCATCCCGTGCCCCCCAGCCCTCCCTGCCTGCCCTGGGGGGGGTCTGGCCCTTCCCCTCCGTGCCCCGCGTTCATTATGGATGAGCCCGGGGTAACCCAACTCCACTTTTGGTTACTACTGCGGCCACCCGATCCTCTAAGCAAAGCTCCAGCCCCGCTGGAGTTGTTTTCCCTGGCAGATGGAGAGCGGGAGCTGCAGCCCTGGGCTCACCTTCCCTCGGCACAGCCGGAGCATCAGCCAGCCCTGCTGTCCCACAGCCCCCGCCCCACTGGAGCCCTGACCCCTCAGCGAACCCCACAGGGCTTCAGGGGTGCTGGGGGAGCCTTTCCCTGCAAACCCAGGCAGATCCGGGCTCTGGAGCGAGGCTGGCTCTGCCCCGCTGGTCTCTGATGGCCAGGACATCCCGCAGAGGAGCTGCCGAGACCCCGCGTCCCCGGCAGGGACATCTGGGGCCCCGCGGTCCCGTCTGTCCCGGGCAGAGCCAGGCGCAGCCGGGCTGTTTATTAATAGCTCATTACCGCGATTGTACGGCGCTCTCCGGGCTCGCCCGGCCCCTGGGGAGCCAGGGCAATTAAGATCCAGAGCAAGGCCTAGATAGAGGCTCTTCTCCTCATTTAATTTATTTTTAAAAATAACAAGCCTGCTGCACGCAGGGCTGGGGACAGAGCCAGCAAAGCCCGGGGCTGAGGGGCTGTGGTGGGGGAAGCAGAGCAGAGCAATTTCGGACAATTGGACAATTTTGTGAGCCCCTGGAGCAGCCCCCTCCTTCCCTCCTCATTCCCTGTTTCCTCACCAAGATTTGTGACCACTGAGCCTGTTCTGACCCAGCCACCAGCAGCACAGAGGAGCTGCTGCTCTCCAGCCACCCTGGCTCGGGGTTACCCAGAGCAGCTGGGGCTGCCCCTGGATCCCTGGCAGTGCCCAAGGCCTGGCTGGACAGGGCTTGGAGCAGCCTGGGACAGTGGGAGGTGTCCCTGCCCACAGCAGGGGTGGAATGAGATGGGCTCTAAGGTCCCTCCATCCCAAACCATTCTGGGATTCCCTGACTCCTGCAGGTGGGATTTTGCCCCTCTCCACCCTTCAGATGGCTCCTGCTTCACTGGCACAAGCTTGGCCCTGCCAGCTCCTCCAACAGCAACTGCTCCTCAGCTGCCATTACTTCTCCCTTTCTCTGACTGAAGACCAAAACATCAGCCCAGGTTGACATTTCCAGGTTCCCCTACTTGGACATCGCATGAGCACAAACACCTCAGTCAGAGCCAGGTCTGGTTTTATCCTTCCCCTGATGTCAAATGGTCCCGCTGAACCCTTCCCCTTCCAGCACCCCCTGCTGCTGCTCCAGGCCAGGCCCCTTCACAGCGGGGCCAGAGGCAGCCAGGGGATGCTGCCAGGGGGTGCTGCTGCGTCCTTCCAGGGCTGCAGGGACCCCCAGCAGAGGACGGACACCCCAAAGCAGGCAGGGAGCAAATGGGGCAGGAAGAGATGGTGGGACCCTCATCCTGAAAACCAACGGGGGGTAACAGCAGAGCTCTGCCACATGGGCACCAGGCAGGTGCCAGCGCCTTGTGCCAGTGCCAGCGTGTCCCAAGCTTGGCACGGGACAGCAGAGGGCTCCCACAAACGCCAGCAGCAGCCAAATGCTGTTGGGAACACCCCGAGCGCTGCCCACTCACCCCTGCCCAGTCCTCGCCAGAGCCAGCCCTGCCTGGCAACCGAGCGTCCCCAGACCATCCTCGCTGCCTGGCTGCTGTCCCCAGCCCGGCTTCGTGCCAGGGAAGGCAATGCCAACCCTGCTGGGCTGTGCCAGCATCTTTACTGTCACCGTCACCCTGCTCAGCCCTGGCGCGGGGGCTCGGGCTGGGGCTGGGGCTGGATGAAACATCCAGGCACCCCTGTGGTGTTTCCAGGCACCCCCGTGGTGTTTCCCAGCTCACTGCCAGTGCGCCAGGACTGCTGCTGGACTCTCAACGGGACAAGCTCCCTGTGCTTCCCTGTCCTGGGGTGTGGCCTGGATGAGACCTCGATTCCCAGGAACAGGAATTCTCTGGATCAAGCAGGCTCCATGGGCTCGAACCTCCCCGAGCTGCTGGCAGGGGCTCAGAGCAGAGGATGGGGCACCCTGGATGCTGATGCCAACGATTCCCTGGCTCCAAGCTCTGCCCAAGGGGAAGGGAACACTGCAGCCAGGACAGAGCTCCTCCAGCCCTGAAGAGGAGCCCAGGCCCCAGTCCTGTACCAAAACCCATCCAGACGTCTGCTCCTTCTTCCCTGCTGGCAAATCCTGAGCCCTCAGTTACACCTTCCAAAAACACGCCCTTCCCCCAATATGATTTTAGTCTGAAAAGGCAAAAAATGAGGGTCCCTGGGGTCTGCTCCATGCTCAGCTTCACTGGTGACACCACCCACACCGACCTGTGGCACCACGGGCTGCTGGGGATCCCCAGGGGGATTTTTTGGTGTTGTTCTGCACTGTCAGAGCAAAGTTTGATGCCCAAATGTGAAGTCAGGGAATCCAACTGTGTTTTTCCAGCTGCTGCCACAGCTCAGAGCAGAGCACAGTTCCCAGGGGCACTGAAATGAGGACCAGAGGTGACCTGTGCCACGCTCCAAAAACAAACCTGTGGCTCCTGCAGCTTTGTTTTATCCCTTGCCTCGAGCCTGCAGCGTCAGTGGGTTTGGGGCCACGCTGAGCTTGGAAAAACCCCAGAAAAGACAGGGGGGCATGGGGAGGATGGAGGTGACGGGGAGGAGCTTCAGGAACATCCTTCAGACCTTCCCTGGCTCCTGGGGTGACACCAGCAGGTTCCTCCCCCTGCACAGGGCAGCAGAAAGAGCCCGGCTTATGCTGGGGCATGGAGGGGATTAAGTCAGAGCTGAGATAGAAGTGAAGAGGCAGAAACTGGAGGGTCAAAGGAGGCCAGGGATGTGCCCAAGCCTCAGCTCTGGTGATCGGGCAATTAGCAAGCCAAGCATGAGAACAATCCAGCTGAAACAGGGAGAGCAGGACAGAGCTGGGGGTAAGAAGGAAGGAAATCAATCACCGGACCTAATGGGGAATTATCCAGGAGAAAGTTATTCCTAATCCCATCAGGGGCTGGCTGGGAAGCAAATTCTCCTGGCTCTGCTGCTCTCAGCACGTTTTTCTGGGTCAGGGCCGGGCAGGCAGGAGGGCAGGAGCAAAGGGAGAAGAGAACCGGTAGCTGGGTGGGCACTGAGGGCACCCAGCAGGGTCCCTACAGAGCTTCTTCCCAGCCCTGGCACCTGGTGAACCCCTTGAGGGCCCTCAGGTCACCAGGTGGCCGAGTGCCTGTCCCCAACAGCCCTGGCAGAGCCCAGCTGGGCTGTGGCCATGGTGGCCGTGCTGCTGATGCCACCCCCGTGTCCCTCTCAGGGGGATTTTCCCTCTCAGGGCAGATTTTCCTGGCAAGGCAGGGGCACGGGGCGGGAGAGCGTGCAAGGAGCCGCCTGTGCGGGAGCCAGGCTGGGTCACCACGGAGCACCCCGAGCGTGGCTGCAGGGACAGCTCGGGAACACAAAAAGCCTCCACAGAAGGGAGTTATTTTGGTGAGTGGCAGCTGCTGCCTCACGCGGCTCCTCCTGCTCAGCAGCCCCAGGTCTTGGGGCGGCCGAGCCGGTGCCGGAGCAGCTCTTGGGGAGGCAGGATCCACCCTTCCCTCCCGCCCAGGAACCCCGGTGTCTCCATGGAGCCGCCTGCCCTCCCCACGATCCCATCCCGAGTCCTCGGCAGCCGTGGCCACAGGACTCTCCACTGCTCTCCCACGTGGAAACTCCCAGCCCTCGCAAACGCCGTGAAACCCCAGCGCCGAGGATTCCCTGACGAGCCACAGCACCAAGGAGACAACCCAGAAGAAGCCACCGCTTATTTTTAGAGACAACCTTATGATTCCTGAGCACGTGGCCCAGGCAACACTGCACAGGCAGCCCCAGATTGGCCGCAATCTGCTTTTCTTCTTGACAGACATCATGTCTGAATCTCAATCTCTACAAGATGCTCCCAGGAGAGGAGACATTTAGAGACGACCACGACGTACAGCATTTCTGAAAGGTCACTGCATGCACCAGGCAGTGAGGAGCAGGAGCCACTCATCAGCACCAGGGGCTTTGGGGAGGTGTTTAATATTCCATGAGCATCTCTATTTCTCTACCAAGGTGGATAACTCTGCTGAAAGGATGGGAGGGCGGCAGGTGGGTGCTGGGCTCTTGTTTCCACCCAAGGTGGGTTGACTGAACCACCTGTCAGGGCTGAATCTTGACTGCTGCTGGGAAATGGGGGCTGGGAGTTGTTGGGGTTGTTCACCACAACAGTAAAGGCCTGAAGGCCCCGGAAAATACCAAAGACAAACAGGGATCCTGGTGGAGGGCTCCCGGGACCAAGGAGCCGCCCTAGGGATGGAAGAAGCAGTGGTCTAGTCCGGGACCTTAGAGGTCTGCGCCAAGTTCCCCTTTAGTTGCTCAGTTGTCATTTACTGATTTGTTGTCCCCCTCTCGACTCCTCCCTCTCTCCCTAGTTATTGGACTGTTAGCCCTGGACCCTCCCTAACCCCTCCCCTGGACCCTCACCTGATTAGTTCTTCGCCTCCAGGTAAAAGCTTGTGTCAAGGGCAGCTCGGGGCTCTTGGTCCCTGAGCTCCCGCTGTGTCAATAAACCGCACAGTCTGCTCACACCTCGAGTCCCTCCTTTCCTTCGGATTCCTGTGCCTTTTAACTAATCCCTTACCCTTCGCCAAACCCAGCACCCACCGGTGGGGTCGCCCCATTACCCTCCTGGTGCCACCACCCCCCAAAGGACGGTCTGGGGCACTGGGGTCGCACCGGCTTTGGGTCGCCTGTGATCCGGGTAGGCGCTCCAAAAAAGCCAGGAAGCGACAGGGAGTGACCCTGACCTGGATCTCCACAGCCTCAGAACCTGCGGGATCACAGGGGAGCAAAGGCCGAGCCTGACTCCCCCGCTCCAGCTGCAGCCCAAACCACCTCATTCACCAATGCCACCAGGAGCCCTGGAGCTGAGCTTCAGGCGCTGGCTGTGGTCCCTGGGTGGACAGCAGGGGCTCCTGTTTTGAGGATTCAAGTGAGAACTTTTATTTGCAGAAGCCCTTTAACATCAGGGGCAGGACGAGGAGGGGCTGGAAGGCAAGTGCAGGGGGACAGCCCATGGCCCCAGGACTTCCCTGATGTTTTCCCACCCCAATCCGTCACCAGGACCAGGTGCTGGCCACAGCTCCCACGGTGTCCTTGTCCCTGAGCACCCACCCAGCTAGGACAGGCCCCAGCAGCAAGGTGCCAGCCCAGGTCTGGGAGACTCCCAATAAACCCACCTCTGTCCTCTCCCACCAAAGCTGGGCCTGCAAAGGTCCCGTCCAAGGCAAAAGGTGCCCATCCAAAGCTGCTCCTGGTCTCAGGCTCCTCCGCAGCCCAGGATGGGGACAAGGAACCCAAACCCCTGGCAGCTGTCCTGGCACCTCAGTTTTAGGGTCCCCATGGCATTTGACGCTGGATGTGTGAAACACGAGCCCGCAGGAGCCGCAGCAGCACAGACGTGTCAGGCACAGCCCCAGGCAGAGGAGAGCAGGGCCACGCTCCCGGCAAGGGCTCCCGTCCCCCCAGAGACACAAACACAGCACGAAACGGCAGAGGGGAATCTGCTCCTTCCCCTGCAGCTGCCTCGCCCTCCTGCCTCCCTCCGGAGCTCCTCCCTCACCTCCTGCACCCCAACACAGCCCGGGAGCTCCCCGGGAGCAGAACCCAGAGCAGCGGGGCTGAAGGGAGGGGACAGGGAATGTGCCGGAGCCTGGCCGGGCAGGCACAGCACTGGGGCCGTGCTGGGGACACCTCTGGGGGTGTCCCTTCCTACCGGGGGGGTCACATCACCCACAGGGGCTCTGAGAGCGGGGGGGACGTCACAGGAAGGGACCCCGCGCCTTCCCCGCTGCAGCGCAGGCAGCTCGGGCCCGGCGGCTCCGCCACACGCGAGGAGCGGGGCAGGATGATGAATGCGGGCACAGGAAGGCAGAGGCTGTAATTAGGCACCTTTCAGAGCGCTGATGGATGACGCTGCTCGGGGGCGTGCGGAGCTGGGGCTGCTGACGCGCAGCCACCCCCCAGCGCCAGCACCGGTCCCAGCCCGGCCGGCAGTGCCCAGCCCAGCCCAGCCCCGCCGCTCGACGGGGATATCACGGCGATTTCGGTGCCAGCTGCCTCCCCCGGGCTTTGCCCCAGCACACGACCTCATTTGTCCAGCCGTGCCAGCCCTCGTTAGATCAGCTCGTTCATTAAGCGCTTCAGTGACGCTGGCCTGAGCCCCTCTGGGGGATGGCACATAAATCACACCCTGATCGCTGTCACCGGCTGCCACTGCCGGACCTCTGATGGCAAAATCTCCTCCTAATCCCTCACCTGACCTGTGGAGACAGCGGGCAGGGCAGTCCCAGCCACCCCTCCGAGGCTCCTGGATAAAAGAACGGCTCTTTCCAGCCCTGACCCTGTTCCCGAGGGCTCGGCCCCATGGGAGACTCCACCCCGGGCCGGGGGTGCCCAGCGAGCCCAGCTTCCCTCTAGAGAGGGAGCCCGGAGTCCCGGCTGCTGCCAGCCCATCTCTGCACCTCGGGAGGGCGATCCGTCATTCCAGAGGCTTTAATTCCACTGGACTGCTGGACATGTGGGCAGAGGAACGGACTGACAGGCCAGACTGACGGACAGCTGCCTGCTCCGAGGCCAGCAGGGACAGGCAGCTGGGGCTGGGAAACAGCCGGGTCCCGGCAGGAAAGCGGCTCTGAGCTCTGCGAGCAAAGCTCTGCGGGGGCAGGGGGAAAAGGGGCAGAGGTGGAGCCCCCGATCTGCTGGAAACGCTGCTCGGAGTGGGAATTCCAGCCAGGAGGAGCACGGAGTGCCGGCCTTCCCTCCTCCGGCAGCTCTGCTCAGCGTCAGTCCTGGGCTGAGCGCAGACCTGTCTGCAGCTGCTGCTGCAGCGGAGGTTTTATTGCCATCCCAGTGACGATCAGGGGAGCAGCGGGAGCAGAATGCCACTACAGGGGTGAAACGGTTCTCGACATCCCAACCCAACCCTGTCTCCCAGGCGGGAGTGGGACCAATCCCCTGAAACCATCCCGGAGAGGGGAGGGGGCCGGGGATTCATCCCAGCCCTGCGGAGCACAGACCCCTCCTGGCCTCGCTGCCCAGGTTCCAGGGGGGCCCAGCAGAACCCGGGGGGGTCCAGCTGTGCCACCCCCAGAGCTCCCCCGGGCTGGAGGCTGCGGCTGCGGTGACATTTGGAGCGAGACGCGCTGGCGTCAGTCCCCAGATCTGCGGCTTCGGGGCATCAGCTGGGGCCGGGGCACCAGGAGAGCAGCTCCTGTCCCGTGTGCAGCCCCCAGAGCACCCCAGAAGTCAGAAATCTCCACGGTGGAAGGGAAAGGTGGGGCCGTGTGGCTTCACTCCCTGTCTGCTCTGACAGCAGAGCAAGGGCACAGCCCCCAGAGCCCCTCTCCCAGCTGATGAACTCCCAAATCCCAGGAAATGCATCCAAAGCCCAAAGCACAGCCCCTCTCAGTGATGCTGCACGTGGATCCTGCACAGACAAGGCTGGGGTCCCACTGTCACCAGCCCTGAGCGAGCACCTGAGCTCAGCACCAGAGCTTCACCCCACAGCCCCACCTGGGCTCCTTTGTGCTCGTTTCGGGGTGGTGACAACCGGCTGGAGATTTCCCAGCTGTTCCACGGGATAAACGTCCGGCTCGGTCGTGCCGAGTGCTCCTGTGGCAAAAGGAGTGGGGACAAGGAGGGCGCTAATGCCACCGAGCAGGGCTGGCCACGAGGTGAAAACGAGCTGGATTTTGAGTATCCCAGCGCACAACCCCCAGTCCCACCGGAGCCCAGGGAGTTCTCACCGTTCTGCAGGTCTGGGGCAGCTCCAACATCGGGATCTGCTGAGGCATCGGAGCCCGGGAATGTTCAAAGGGCCAAGTGTCCAGCACAGGCAGCCTCGGCTCCTCTGCACGAACGGCACAAGGACACCACTGTCAGTCACCTTTCCCCAGCGTCTGCCACAGAAACCCCAAACAACTCCTCCAAAGCCCAGGGATGTGGCACACGGGCACTTCCCAGAGAGGGGGAGCATCCTCAGTGCTGCTCCAGCCGGATGTGTGACCTGACCACTGCAGATTGCCCGGTTTTATCTGTATAAATATATATATAAATATAAAGTTTTGTCACATTTTGCGCCCTGAAGGATCGTCTCACCACCAGGAGAGCATCTGAGCCCAGGGCAGCTCTGGGCGGAGCAGGGAAGATGCGGCACCGCCCCTCGGGAATCACGCGTGGGGATTGCAGGAGGGGATGGCGCCCACCCAGCCGGTGCCCACAGCCCAGGAGGCCTCGAATTTGGGGAGATTTCACCCAAACGCGGAAGTAGAAGTGTCACTGGCCGAACCCCGAGTCCCGTGTCCATCCCCTGGGCATTCTGGGGGACTTGGGGGTCAGGAGATGCTCCCAGCACTGATGCAGCAGATGCTGAACGAATGGTTTGCTGTGGTTTCACTAAATCGCTTTAAACTCTCTGGATCAAGTTTAATTTGCCTGTTGCAAAGAGAGAGGGAATTTTAATCGCTCCTTTTGTGCGGAAATCCTGGTTAACAGCCCTCAAATGTCCCCGAGCCGGGTCCTGTTCAGCGACGCCCACGCAGAGATGCTGCTGCTGCAGCTCAGCAGCTGCGCGGTGCCTGCTCCACACCGCACTCAGCTCCCTGCTCCTGCCTGGCCGAGCAGCCCCAGGGCAGCAGCGGCAACCAGGGGGTTAATTCCTGCCGGGAGAGGCTTGGGGAGCCTCGGGCAAAGGAGCTTTCGGCGGCAGGGATTTGCTGAGGAACGGCAGAGGAACGAGGAGCCGGCCCCGGGGATACAGGGATCACACCCCCGGGACATCCCGGAGCCAGGGACCCCGGGAGGATGGAGCTCTCCATCCCGGAGCCGGGGATCCCGGGAGGATGGAGCTCTCCATCCCGGAGCCGGGGATCCTGGGAGGATGGAGCTCTCCATCCCGGAGCCAGGGATCTCGGGAGGATGGAGCTCTCCATCCCGGAGCCAGGGACCCCGGGAGGATGGAGCTCTCTATCCCGGAGCCAGGGATCTCGGGAGGATGGAGCTCTCCATCCCGGAGCCAAGGATCTCGGGAGGATGGAGCTCTCTATCCCGGAGCCAGGGATCCCGGGAGGATGGAGCTCTCCATCCAGGAGCCGGGGATCTCAGGAGGATGGAGCTCTCCATCCTGGAGCCGGGGATCCTGGGAGGATGGAGCTCTCCATCCCGGAGCCAGGGATCTCGGGAGGATGGAGCTCTCCATCCCGGAGCCGGGGATCCCGGGAGGATGGAGCTCTCCATCCCCGTGCGCTCCTGCGAACCCCAGCATTGCCCACACGCTGCTGATGGAGCGGTAAATCCTCAGTTTTGGGGTTCCCGGGGAACTGACAGTGCTCAGCACTCTGGAAAAGCTAAAATTCCCCCAGGAAAGCAGCACTACCCCAAAGCCAAAGTCGGAGGGGTTCCTTTCACAGCTGCGGGTTCAGGCCCAGCCGTGCAGGGACAATGCTGAGGGTTCCACGTTCCCGGTCACCCCCAGGCCCCTGGAGGCCGTGAGGCTGCAGGAGCTCACCCAGTGCCCGGCAATCCCAGCTCATTCCCTGCTCCAGAACATCTTCCCCTTGTCCACTCTGCCTGAGGGACCCAGACCTGTCCCTGGAAGGGCAGGAACCCACATTCCCAGCTCCCAGAAGGCCCCAGTGTCAGTGGGATGCACTGAGCCCTTCACCCCATCCAGCCGACGCCAGGGATGCAAATCCCACGTGGGATGCACGGAACTCTGTCAGGGACGCTCCCCACTAAAGGAACAGCGCTAAACCCCCCGTGGCAACAGAAATCCCCTGCCCTGGACACGCCAGAGCTTCCCAGCCCCTCCCGGAGGCAGGGCTGGCACAACAGGGACGGCTCGGGGCTGGCAGCAGGACGGAAAAGCCCAGGATGTGAGCAGGATCCCGGAGCCCACACGTGTGGGAGTAACTCAGACCCCACACCTGAAATAACAGCAGGAATGACCCCAAGCGAGCCCCGAGACGCAGAAACGCCTCAGCACTGCCGGGGGGAGCCGGAGGCATCACCAGCAACTGCAGCGGGTGCAATTCCACAGGGATTTGCCTCCGGGGGATGCAGGGTCCGTGCTTTGAGGGACTGCGGCTCCGGGGGCCGATGCACAAGGATCTGTTGTGGATCCCTGGGGCTGCTCCAGTCCCGGGAGGTGGGATAACTGGGAGGGGAGTGGGTTCGGTTCACTTGCAGCACCGCCAGCGGGACTCACAGGCTGCAGCTTTCCGGCAGGGATGGAGGAGGCTCCGCGGGCGATGCTCGGAGCCAGCGCCATCCAAGGGTTAATCCCAACCACCGCAGCTCAGCTGCTGCTCCCCACAGCCAGACTCCAGCTCCGGGGATGGAGAAGGGAACATTTCAATCCAATCGCAGCGGGCTGCACCCAGCCGTGCATTCACTGCGGATCTGCCGAGAGCACAAACGCGCTCAGCCCCGGCGCCTCTCCCACCCTCCCCGAGAGGCTTCCAGCCCTGCCTGAGCCTCGGGACAGGGAATTTCAGCTCACTTAGAGACCACCTGGGCTTGGCGTGTCAGGTGAGGCCTCATTCCCGGCCCTGGGAACGAGCAGGGGCTCAGCTGATGGTCTTGGCATTTGTTTTTGGCAGCTCCGGGGTCACGTAGCAACCTCCGTCTCCGGTTACCTCCGGGGGTTTTGTCTGCAAATGCATTTTAATCCTTGTGAAACGGGACCCCCCAGCACGTGGGCGAAGTGGCCTAAAGCCTCCATCGGTCCCACGTGGTGACACCAGCACAGCTCCCTGGCCCTCTGTGCCACCAGGGCCATTGTCACCTGCTCCTGTGCCCCGTGTTTGACTCAAAACCTGCATTTGAACTCTTTTCTGGGCTGCTCAGTGGAGGAGCTGGGAGAGGATTCTCTTCTCCCCGGGTACCACACAGGACCTGCTTCTCCATCAAGGAGCTGCCAGTTCTGCACATGGGATCCTCTTGAAAAAAAGAAATTGAGCAGCAAACGTCAAAGCCAGACAGGACCCAGATGTCCTGGAAATCAGCAGAGACCTCCAGAGGACCAGACCAGGGTGCCCAAGTCAAACCCTTCTTAGGCAGGAACATCCCTTGGGATGTGCACACCAACCCTGCCGTGCATGGCAGCAAATCTGGCTCATCTGAGACCCCTGCAGAAAGGGACCTGGGGGTCCTGGTTGGTGGCAAGTTGGATCTGAGTCCCCGGTGTGTCCTGGCAGCCCAAAGGGCCACCGTGTCCTGGGGGGCACCAGGCCCAGGGAGGGATTGTCCCGCTCTGCTCTGCACTGGGGCGACCTCACCTCCAGTGCTGGGGGCACTTTGGGCACCACGAGATCAGAAGGATCCAGAGCTGCTGGAGAGAGTCCAAAGGAGGGACACGGAGCTGGGCAAGGGGCTGAGGAGCGGCTGAGGGCACTTGGCTCGTTCAGCCGCAGCAGAGGAGACTGAGGGGAGGCTCCTCGGGGGCTGCAGCTCCTCCCGAGGGGAGGCGGAGGGGCCGGGGCTGAGCTCTGCTCTGGGCCAGGGACAGGAGCCCAGGGAACGGCTGGAGCTGTGCCAGGGCCTGGGATGGATCTCCGGGAAAGGTTCTTCCCCCCGAGGGTGCTGGGCACTGCCCAGGCTCCCCAGGGAATGGTCCCGGCCCCGAGGCTGCCAGAGCTGCAGGAGCGTTTGGACAGCGCTGCCAGGGATGGCCAGGGTGGGGTTGTTGGGGGGTCTGTGCAGGGCCAGGGGCTGGGCTGACGATCCCTGGGGGTCCCTTCCCACTCAGGATTTTCTGGGATTTTATCATCCTATGGACTCCAGGACACCTGAGAGTGCCCAAGATCCGCCGGTGTCGCACCCTCCCGGCATCCAGGAGCATTAAGCCAGAGACTTTTGCTCATTAGTGTAATTAATGTCAGACTTCCCAGCCAGCTGAGCTTCCATCTGACCTTTAGTTATTGAAATATGAACAACAACAAAAATGACACATTATCACGCAGGAGGCGTCACAGGCTGCTCATTTCGAACCCTCTCCCAGTGACAGGCCCCCAAAGAGTTTCTTTCTGCAAAAGTAAATGGGAAAATTTGGAAAACCATCAAGGAAGGAGGAAAAATTCAGTTCCACAGCAGCACAGCTGGGACAGCATCTCCCAGCTTTGGGGGACACAGCCAGAGAACGACCCCACGGAGAGAAGAGGAGGGAGAAATGAGGCAAAGCTGTTAAAAATGGAACAGGAAGAAAGATCTGTTTCTTAAGAGTCTTGGGAAAGTCACTGAGGTGGAGAGAGCCGAGCCAGGCCCCAGGGGCACAGGACTGAGGCACACGGACAGATCCCCAGGCCATGGAGTGACCCCTGCACGGAGACAGCTCTGCCCAGCGCGAATTCAGGGGCAGCAGCAGCCTGAGCCAGAGTGAACCTCGGGGCATGGAAAAAACCCCAAAAAACCCCGGCAGCGTTGTCTGTGCTGGATGAGCCTGAGCCACAGATCTCAGCCCCATCTGCCACTGCAACAGCAACAACCTGGAGCTGGATTTCCAGAGGTTTCCAGATGTTGGTGCAGGCTGAGCAAGGCAGGGGAAGGCAGAGGTGCTGAATCCCATCATGGCACTCCTGATGGGAGTTGCTGCGCCGCAAGGCTCATGCTCGATGTAAAAGTGACCCTGAAGGTGAGAAGAGAAACCATTTCCTGAAATGTGGAGGGTCCAACCTCCACAAAAACTCCTGGAATGACTTCCAGGGCACTGGGCATGGCTGGGAGGGACATTGGCATCACCCACTGTACTTTCCTGGGAGCAGCCGAGGGCTCCTGCTCCTCACCAGCCCCAGGAATAGGCACTAATGAAGGCTGGGTTATTTCCCCCCCCTCCATTAGTCACACTTAGTTAATATTCCTGCTCATGGAAAAAGGTCACCGTTTCCCTCTCATTTCTGTCACTCCACCTTCCAGCTGCAATTGCAGGGTTCTGCTCCTTCTCCATCCCTAATTCGTGTTCAATTACGGGGGCCCTGCTCCAGCCCACCAGGTCCTGGCCACGCCACCTCTCCTGGGTGTCCCTCTGGAAAACTGACCCAGGAGCCGCCTTTTTTCCTCTGGCAGCACGGAGGGAACCAGATGGACTTTCCTTCAAATGAGATTTAAATGGAAAAACACAAAATAGCTCGTTGTGCCAATACTGAAGGGTTGGTGTCCAGCTGTCCTGAGCGTGGGGAAGGTCAGCCCGGGTGACCCTCTGGAAAAAGAGGCCAGAAACATCAAGCACCCTCACGGTTTGCTCCTCTGGCTGCACCACTGAGAAGGGGTTGGAAATGATTCCTTCCACTCTTCCTGAGGGAAAACAAATCCCCTGACCCCAGGGGAGTTATTCCACCCCAGAGATGTGGCTGCGGGAGTCTGGATGCTCAGGGAGAGCCCCTTCAGTTCCCCTGCTCTGCTCTGCAAACCTCTGCTGCACCACGAGGCCCGTGCCCAGGAGGCTTCAACAGATGGAAAAGAGCCCTCCCAAGGCTGCCTGGATCCCCTCAGTCCGGCCGTGCTCTGTTCCCGCGAGCGGCAATGGCCTGGAAGCTCCGTGTCACGGCTCCAGGGGCCGCAGGGCTGGTCCCACTGAGCAGCTCATCAACCTGCTCCTGATATTCCAGCCTACAAACAAACCCCCTCACCCACCCAGACCTAAACAGCGGCCAAACTGAACAGGAAAAGCAATCAGGGCCTTGGGGGGAGTTTTCTGGAGTTTCAGGATGGGAATTGAGTCGGAGATCAGGTGCATCCCCTACTGCAGGTCCCTGTTCCTGCAGCTTCTCCCCTCCCGTGCCTGCTGGAATGTTCTGTGTGGAACAGCCACGATGTCCCACACTGCCAGCTCTGAAGCCAGCAGGGGCTTCACCGCCTCCCTGGCAGGAGCAGGACTGTCCCCAGCACCCAAACTCCCCTCAGTCCCCCACAACTCTCTGGGAACATCGGGGTCCTGAGCTGTGACAGGGACAGCGCTCAGGCTCAAACGCACCCAGGGTGACAAGAGGCAGAGAGGGACAATATTTGGTTTAAATTTTTCCTCAATTCCCTTCCCACCAAATATTTTCTCCTTTCCAAGATCTTCCTTTATTTCTCCCTGTCTCGCTCTAGCAACAGTATCTGGGAGAAACAATGAATTTTTAATAGGAGGGGGCGGTGGGAAGAGGCAGACCCCGAGGCAAGGAGAGAAAACCTTGATCTGGTAAATCACCCCCATCGGCAGGAAACCACATTGAAGGGAGAGGGAGCCACGTGAGGACCCCACAGCCTCGGGCAGGGTCGTGGTCCCCCCTTCTCTCCGAACCCGAAGATGCTGCGGAGTCCCAGCCAGAGTGAATCCTGCGCAGAGGAGCTCTCCCAGCCACCCCCCACACCCCTGGCCGTGGCTGGTGTGGGGCTGGGGGTGCAGGACCCCAAGTAGCCCCTTGCACAGGGAGGGAACCCCCCAGCCCTCCTGTTCCACAGCACCGGCATTATCCCTCTGCAGCACCTTCCCTGGGAGGGTGGGGAGGCCCTGGCACAGCTGGGGCTGCCCCTGGATCCCTGGCAGTGTCCCAGGCCAGGCTGGACGGGGCTTGGGGCACCCTGGGACAGTGGAAGGTGTCCCTGCCATGGCAGGGGTGGAACTGGATGGGCTTCAAGGTCCCTCCCACCCCAAACATTGGGGATTCCACGATCCCAAAGCTGAGCTGTACCCACCTCCTGCTCCCCTTACCCCACTCTGCAGGGCCTGGGCTCATCCCCACGGAGCTGAGGATGCCCAGCTCCCCTCCCTCGGTGCCCGGCCCTGTCTCCCCATCACAGCCTGAGCCTAAATATAGTCCCTGGTTCTCTTTTCTTGTAGACACAACCGGTGCTCTGAGTCAAAGTCCTTTCCCATGAACTCACTGTTGCTTAATAAAGCACAAACCCTCGGAGACCTTGATGCTGGGATCTGTCATTTTAATTCCCAGTGACACTTGTTCCTCTCCACTCCAGTATGTGGCCGCTGCTATTTTGGTTGGCACATCGGGAGCTGAACAAGGAGCCCCGGCGCTCCAGATCTGAGCCGGGCAGAGCTGGGACAGCTTTGAAAACCAAACCCTTCTGATGGATGGGGCTGCGAGCAGCAGCCGAGCTCGTGGTGGCATGAAAAATTCAGGGGGAGGAAGGCAGGGAAGCAAGGGAAGAGCTGGGCTGAGGCAGGGGAGGGAGGAGGGTACGCACCGGGGCTGTGTCCAGCTTTGGAGCCGGATCCTGCCTCTGCTCCTGGCCTGGGATCCCAGCCTTGGGTGCCCCTGGGGATGCCAAGGCACCAGAGCAGCCTGCGGGTGACAGCCCAGGCCCTCCCTGCTTTGGTTTTAACTCATCCCTGGCAAAGCTGTTTCTGTTTGCCCAAATTCTCCATCCCAATCTCTGCTGTTTGCTTCTTCTGGGGTGAATTGGGTGCTGTCCTCAGCGTGCCCATTTCACATGGAAAAGAGGGAATGGGGCGAGCTCTGCTCTCCCACCACGAGGACCATGTCCCCACTCTGCCACCCCCATCCTGCCCAGCCTCAGCCCCTGCCTCTGACACCCCCAGACCTGGGGCACCCACAGGGCTCCAGCTCCAGCCCCAAAACACCGTGGCTTGAACGGGATCCGAAGGAGAATCCAGCACATTCCATCGCCAATGGCTGAGCAAGGCCCTGCTCCAGCCTCTCACTCCTGCAGCCCCGGTCCCACAACCCCTGAGCCAAACCTCATGGAAGCAACTGCTTTGTCTTTCAAGGCAAACCCTACAAGAACTTCACAAACAGAAAAGTCAACCAAGGGTGCCCAAATCCATTTCCCTGCCACAGCCACAGTGGCTCTCAGCAGCGTTTTCAAGCGTTCTCATGGGATTTATAGCTTTTCATCTCTGCTCTGAGCATTTCTGCCCTCACCTGTTTGTTCTGGGGCTTTTCCAGGACTCACACAACGGCCCTTTGGGCTCAGGCAGCACCTTCCACCTTCCCTGCAGCTCCACAGACCGGAGAGATCCCGCAGGATGCTCCGTGATGCTCCCTCTGCCTGCTCAGACAATTCCATCACCGCTCCAGGCAGGCAGTGGGAGTTTGGCTGCCTGAGGGACTCCAAAGCCAGGCCTGGGGACCACATCCACGCACGGCCAGGGAAACTGAGGCACGGGACACACATGGAGGGGTTTTGGAGCCTCGTGGGGAGTCAGTGTCCCCGGGGACAAGCCCAGGGATGGCCTCACTTGGCTCCCGCTTCCCTGCCCTCGGAGCTGTGGGACTGGGGACGTGGGGAGATGTTGCTGGTGACAGGCGTCCCACCCGGGCCGCCCACGCGCGCCGGCGGCACGGGGATTGCCGCTGCCCACGCGCAGCGTGCCCGGCCACGTGCTCCACATTCCCGGCGTTATTCCCAGGGCTCCCAACAGCTCGCTCCCGTCCCGGGGCTGCGAGCGCGGCAGCAACGCGGCTCTGAGCTGCTGGAGCAGCCCGACTCCTCCTGCCTTATGGCAGCTCCAGCTCCTCACGGAGAGCAGAGGAGCCACCTGCTCCCCGGTGGGATGCTGGGGGATAAGCAGGAGCAATCCGGCAGCCAGGAGTTGGGAAAAATCCATCCCAGCAGCACGGACTGAGAGCCTTTAAACGCTGAGTGCGGTCGGCACCGTGTCCGTCTGTGCCGCTGGGCTGCGAGTCCAGCGTTTAATTCGGGCCCAGGAGGGAAGAGCAGGGATTAGGTTTGGGCCTTGGAGCCAGGGATGAGTCCTCTGGTGAGGGAGGATTAGCACAGCTAATAAAAGCAGACATTCCTGAGCTCTAAACACCACAAAATAGCAAAAAAGCCCCCGGCCCTGCTATCTTCAGCTGGGGATCAGCAAAAAGCACATCCCCCGGAGAGGCTGAGCCCGGCAGCAGCAGTGGGAGATGGGCAGGGCCCGGCCGTGCCTGGGATGTGTCCTGGCTCGGCCAGCACAGCCCTGTCCCACCCTGGGCATCGATGGGTGAAACACAACCCAGCCCCTGTTCCTCCCGTCCTCCTGCTCTCTCCTCCAGCAGGGCAGGGTAAAAGCAGAATCTGCTGATTTTTAAGCCAACTCTTTCCTGAAGCTGCTTTGCCTCCTGCTTCCTGCTCTCGGGGTGCTCCTCCAGCTGTTTCGCAGGCTGGGCCCTGGAGAGCATCTTCCCCCAAGATCTGTCCACAACCCAAGCGCTTTGAGAAGGGCTGTGGACACCCAAGTGGGGTTTTTGCAATCTGAACACCATAAGAAATCTTGGGTGGACCAAAAATCACCTCTCCAAGCCTTTCTGGCCAAAGCCCAGCCGGCACCGCCAGTCCTTCAGCAGCAAGAGGCAGCAGCTCCGCTGCCTCCCCTCCGCAAGTGCCACGGAACCGCCGGTGACAAAAACATCAGCGCGGAATTAAAACAGATCCATCCCAGGCTGCCCAACTGGCAGCTCCCCAGATCATCTTCAATTATTCTCCCATTTAAAGGACATGCACCACGCTCCCTGCCATGCCCCGGGGTGCTGGGATTTCATCCCATCTCCATCCCGCACGGGGTGATGGAGCAGCGGTGAAGGGCAGAGCTTTGGGGTGCAGAGAAATGCCAAGGGCCCCCCCAACTCCCCAAAGGGTTATTGCAGGGTTCAACACCTGCATTTGGAATTTTAACCCACACAACCATCTCACTGCTGGGCACCTCTGCTCTGGGAGGGCTTTTTGGTGTTAATGCCTCGCGTTCTGACCGAGAGGTTTGTAGGAACGTTCCCTGCCTGGATGAGGCTTTTCCCACGGTGTCACCCCTGTGGCAGGGCTGGCGCAGGGTTTTGGGGTCTCCATCCTGCAGGCAGCACATCCCCAGCCAGGGTGAGAGCGGGTGAGAGACCATCCCCAAAGCAAAGCAGCAGCCAGGAGTTGTGCCAGGCCTGGGCTGGTGTTCACCAGGCCACCAAACACCCCTGACCCGGTCACTTCCTGCTCCAGCCGCTCCGGTTCCAACCCTTCCCGCTCCCAAGGGCTGCGTGTGTGCCCTGGGTGCTGCCAGGCTGCGGAGCCCGGCACGGCTCCGCTCCCCATCATTGTTTCAGGCACTCTGCCTTCCCCTGCCATCCTCTCCCTTCCTGGCTGCTCTTTTCTCCTTCCCCAAAACCTCATCTCAGGCTGAGGCTGGGCAGGAACAGAAGCAGCAGCTGCTCCTCTGCAGCCGCTGCTGTGCGAACGCTGTGGGAATTGGAGCACCTTTTGTCAGGTTTTAGCTCAATCCGCTTTGCAAGTGGATTAAGGAACTGGCACAAAAGTACTCTGGATGGAGAGTGGGAAGAGGCAAAGGCTGCTATTCCAGCACGGCAAGAGGAGCCAGGAATGCTGCGCTCGCTGCCTGCTCCATTTCCCCGAGAAACACAACCCGGTAACATCCGCGGCTAAACCAACCCTCGGGATTTTCGACAGGAGAATCCGCCTAGCCCTAAAATCCGGGATGCTCGGGGAAGAGGCAGGAAGGGCCCTGGGGTGGCGAGGAGCGAGGACCTGCAGCGCCGGGGGGAAACACGAGCGAGAGATGGGGAAAAGCTTTCCCGACGCCTGGCGATGCTCAGAGCCGCTCGGCTGTGCCGGGGAGAGGGGCTGCGAGCGGCGCCCCGGCCCTGACGGGGACGGGGACTGCGGGTACCGGACCCCGGGAGCGCCGGGGGACGGAGCGGGGCAGGGGCGGGCTGGACCCGGCGCCGCGGCGACACCACCGCCACCCCCGGTGCGACCCTCCCGGGGGCACCGGCGCTGCCCGCCGTGCCGAGCCC
>VYZT01020443.1:46486-82549 GCA_013400735.1 Pomatostomus ruficeps
CCGCCCGGCCGGGGGAGGGACGGGGCCGGGGGCGATGCGCGGCCCCGGGCGGAGCACGGGCACGGCCCCGGAGGAACGCAGCGAAGGGCACGGGGGGTCTCCTGCCCGCGCAGCCGCGACCAAAGGGGAGGGGTCCCCCCGGGCAGCCTGGGGTGCCCCAGCCTCGGAGTGCCCTGCCTGGAGTTCCCGAGCCCATGCCAGCACCATCGGGTACCCCCGACCACCCCGCCTGGGCTCCCCCAGCCCCACACCACCCTGCCTGGGCTCCCCCCACACCAGCAGCCCCAGGTACCCACCTGCCACCCCGCCTGGGGTCCCCCTGTCCCGCCAGCCCCCCAGATACCCTCCCAACCCCGCCCCATGACAGCCTGTTTGTACCCCCTGTCCTGGGATGGGGTCTGGGGGAGCCTCATCCTGAGCTCTCTGCACTGGAGCGGGAGGAGGTTGTGGATGGACACAGCCATTTCCCCTCCATCCCAGGGGAAATTGGGGCGATCAGGGCACAAACAGCGCCGTGACCCCAACAATGAGCGCAGGGGTGACCCCAGCAACGAGCGCAGCCCCCAGCCCTGCCAGGGCTCCTGTGTTTGTGCCCCTGCCCTGGGCTCCCCTGTCCCTTGCAGCAGTGCCAGGAGGTGCCAGGCTCCCGGGACAATGACCTGGAGCCCCCAGCAGCTTCCCCATCCCACAGGGGCACAGCACTCACCATTGCCCGTTCCTCCTTGGAGCTCTCCTCTCACTCCTCTCCGCTCCTGCCAAAGCCTCCCCGAGCTGTGGTGATTTGGTTAATTGGGCTTTGAGGATGGCAGAGGCCAAGTCCCTCCTTGGCTCTGGCTTCCAGTGTGGAATTGTTGCTCCTCTCCACTCATCACTGGTCAGTCCAGGCTGGCCTTAGCCTTGCTGCTCCCTGGCCTCAGGGGCTGTGGGCAGCTGATGCAGTGTCCCGTGCCCTTGATGTGCCAGCTGACCAAGCACCACCTGAGCCATTCGGTGACATTTGCTGCGTCTGACGGCGCTTCTCAAGCAGGGCTTGGCAGCATCTTCTTCACTTTACAGCTGGGGACACTGAGGGCAGAACTCAGGGGGAAGGAGCAGGGCTCAGCACCGAGCCCAGGTGGGTTCAGCGCTGTGGTTTTGCCTGGACTGGCTCCGTTTGTGCAGGATTTTCTCAGGAGAAATGCCAACAGCTCTCCCAGCCTTGCCGGTTCCACTCCCAACTCCCATCCCTTGCTGCAGCCCAGCGCTTCTGCTGATGGAGGTTCCTGGTGCCTCCTGCTGCTCGCTTGCTCCGGGATGTGGATTTATAATTTCATTGCAGGCACACGCAGCTCGGGCTTTCCCATTCGAGCTTCATCCCCAGCCTCAGCCCTGGATCTGCGGTTAAAACCGGGAGATTTACGTGGCTGGGAAGGAATTTCATTGCTGCTTTAAACAATATCAACTTATCTGCTTAGGAAAAGATGAAAAACCCAGGCACGGAAATCGCGGCCGGTTTAGTTGGGGATGGATTTTTAAGAAGCCGGCGCGGGGGGGAGGGTGTGCCGGAGCAATCGGCGCCTCATTTCCATTCCCCAGGATGGAAAGGTGATTCTGGCTAATTTGAACACAGTCATTAAGCTGCTGTATCAAAAGCACAGAGTCAATTAAGCAGCGTCCCCCCCGCCCCGGCTCCGCAGGCTGCGCTGGTGTTAATCAGGGACGGGGGGAGTTGCTGCTGCCTCCACACAGCTCCTAGTGCCGGGAGCCAGGGGCTGATGGAAGATGCTCTCCTGCCTGCTGGCNCGGTGCCGGGAGCCAGGGGCTGAGCTGGTTTGGCCTGATCGAAGATGCTCTCCTGCCTGCTGGCCGCGGTTAGAGGTGATTTGGGGGGAGCAGACTGCTGACAGTGTCCTGGGAGAGCTGGGGGAGCCCCAGCTTGGGGGGGCTGCTTTGTCCTTGTCCCCTCCCCACGCACCTCGCCACAAAATCAAGTGATTTCTGTCTTACCGTGCCCTGTCTGTGCCATTGTTTTATTCTGGGGGAAGCCAAGGCACAGGTAAGGGAAGGGGCAGGCTGTGATTCAGGCCTGTGCCGTGGGTTTGGCTCAGCCCCGCTCCCCCTCCGGGCTCTCTCCTGCTGCCACCCCCTCCTGTTAACCCCAGTGCCCTCCTGGGATCACTCTGGGCTTTAAGGAAGGAACAGGACACAGCTGTGCAGGAAAAGCATCAGGCTGAGGTGACCGGTTCTGCTTCCCCAGGCCCGAGTCCAGCCCTGGACATTGGAGAATCTCATGGGGTCTCATGCTCCATTTAATCCAAACTGGCTTCTAGAGGAGCACAAATCCAAAGGGATCTTAGGCCAGGAGCCAGGGACAGGCTGGGCCAGGAGGTCCCTGCCAGGGCGGTGGCATTTGGGGTGCTGAGATGGGACCTGGTCCCCTCCTTAGGGGGCTTTACCCCCACCCGTCACCTCTGTCCCAAGAGCCTGGCCATAAACAAAAATAGCCCCCCACAAAATGGGGATGGGGATCCATAAATCACCAAGAACCTCCAAAACCTTGCTGAGCATCGGCACGGGGGTGAAATGGGGCCACCTGGGTGCCAGCTGTACCCTGGGAACAAAAACGTCGTGGAATCATAGAATCACCGAGGTGGGAAGAGACCTTGAGACCACCCAGTCCAACTGTCCCCCAGGCTGGGGGGACACGCAGAAGTGGCAGGACCCTGAGGCTGTTGGGGCCGGGGCTCCAGGGAAGGTCCTTTCGAGCCTTTGGAGATGCTGTTCCAAGCGAGCCGGTGCTGGGAGTGTCTTGACAAGTTTTGCCGCTTTCTGGGGCATTTTCACACAGACTCAGCAAAACGATTTAGGGGAAAAAAAAAAAAAAAAGAAGTGCGAGAGAAATAAAAAAATCGCAGCTGCTCTGGCACACGCTCAAAATCCCGAAGAGTTTTTGACTGAAACGTGCCAAGGGGAAAAAAATAATTTCAATAAAGTGAGAAGTAAAGTCCCTCTCGCCCCCAGTTTGCGCTCTGTGGTGGAGTGGGGGGTCTTTCCCTGCTGATCCCAGCATCCCGAGCCTCTCCCTGCCCGCAGGGTCCCTGCCAGCCCCTCCTGTCGCCGGCCGCGCTGGTCCCCTGCCAGCCCGAATGCAGCACTCCAGCGCTGCCAGCTCCGGTGACAGCCCGGGAGGTTTTTGTCCCCGCTCAGGATGCAGCAGCGGGAGCCGTGTGATGGGAACTCGCGGTGCCCATTAATTCTGCCCAACGGGAGCCTCGATGAACTCCTCGAAGGAGCCGGCCGGGCGCTCCACGTGCTCCTGCAGAATTCGGGTTTTAGGGAGCCCAGCAGGAGCCACTTCGGCGCTGGGCTGAGGCCAGAAGGGCTCGGGGGTGCCAGGGAGCCAGTCCTGGCTTGGCAGCCCAGACCCCCCAGCCCCAAATGCCCCTGAGCAGAGCCGGCCACACCGCAGGGACTGGGGACAGCACCGTCCCCAAGACTCACCCCCGGGGTTTATCCTGTGCTGGCCAGAGGCTTTGCAGTGCCGCAAACGCCACTGGAGGGTGACACTGCATGGCTGGAGGGCACCGTGCCCCGGGGACACTGCCCGGTGTCGTCCCCTCCATCCACAGGCTCCCAGCCTGGAGCCACCCGCTCCCAGGGACCTGCCAGGTGCGACCAGGGGGGTCCCAGGGGCTCGCTCTGGCCTGGTCACCCATCAGCACCCCAAAAACGCAGCTTCACCTCAGGTGTGCACTCTGGCAGGACTCCAGCATGGAAAAGGGGGGGCACAGCCCCACTTTGGGGTTTGGGGGACACAGGGAAGAGTCGCTGCCACCCCATGAGTGACATTGGTGACCTGCTGTGCACGGAGCTGGGGCTGTTCCCTGCAAACCCTGTTGTTCCCCCTCCAAAGCCCCTCTCCTCCGGCTCTCTCTGCCCTGGCCCCAATGTCTCCGTGTCTGCACTTTGGATCTGTTCATTCTGAGCACGACCCCCCGAGCGGGGACAGTCTCACCGCGGGTTCCCAGCCAGAGCCCCGGGCGGGCGGCCCTGCTCTGCACACACAGCCCGAGCCCGTGACTAATCCCAGTTACTTTTAATAAATATTTGGTAATAACAATGGAAGTTATTTGGGCCAGGGAGCTGCTATTCTGAGCTGTGCCCACCATCAGGTGAAGGGTTTTCATCCAAGCAGGAAGGAGAGGGACCTTTCCCCTCTCTCACTCCTTGGGCTTCCCAGCAGCGCTGGGATCCTCGCCTGCCTTTGCTCCCACTGCAACCCCTAAGTGAGCCCTCATGTCTGGCTCCAGGTGTCCCTTCTGGCACTGAAGTCACCCCAAGGTGACAAACTCCACCAAAGGAGGATTTCCTCCCTTTTTTAAGGGCCAGTTTTGCCGAACCACCCAGCCCCAGCAGGAGCTCTGCTGGCTCAGCAGCCCTCAAACCCAGCCTAACATTTCCCTGCTCAGAGAAGGACAAAGCAAATTCTCTCCGGTTTCCCAGCACAGGCTGCATTTCTCCTGCTGCACGAATTAGGCCACCCCAGGTCCCGTTTGCAAGGCTGTCTTTTGTTGCTGGGGATTGGGGGGCTTGCACAGCACCCAGATCCCTCCCGTGTCCGTGGTCACTGCCTGACATGGAGCATGTGTCACCCTCCAGGGCTGCTCAGCCCTGCAGAGCCACGGCCGAGGATTTATTCCCCACAAAAGGAAGATATTGAGCCATTAGAGAGTGTCCAAAGGAGGGCAAGGGAGATGAGGAAGGGCTTGAGGGGAAGCCATGTGAGGAGCGGCTGAGGGCACTTGGCTCGTTCAGCCGCAGCAGAGGAGACTGAGGGGAGGCTCCTCGGGGGCTGCAGCTCCTCCCGAGGGGAGGCGGAGGGGCCGGGGCTGAGCTCTGCTCTGGGCCAGGGACAGGAGCCCAGGGAACGGCTGGAGCTGTGCCAGGGCTTGGGATGGATCTCAGGGAAAGGTTCTTCCCCCCGAGGGTGCTGGGCACTGCCCAGGCTCCCCAGGGAATGGTCCCGGCCCCGAGGCTGCCAGAGCTGCAGGAGCGTTTGGACAGCGCTGCCAGGGATGCCCAGGGTGGGGTTGTTGGGGGGTCTGTACAGGGCCAGGGGCTGGGCTGATGGTCCCTGGGGGTCCCTCCCAGCTCAGGACATTCTGGGATTTATTCCCCACAGCTGATGATTTATTCCCCTCGACCAGTGGGGCCAGCCTTGCCCAGCTCATTTTCCCGTCCTGGCAGCTGCCTGGTTTCTGTTTGCCCTGCTAATCCAGGAAGGCGCTGCAGGTACCAGGATACGCGGGCAGAGGAGCCGCTGCCGGCGGATGTGCCCCGGTTCCTCCTCCCCACTGCGATCCTTGGCTCCACTCCGGGTTTGCTGCTGCTGCCCAGCCCGGCAGGATGGCAGAGCCACCTGTGTCCCCAAGGGCCCCCAGCCGGGCTGGGAGCAGCCTGGGGACAGTGCAGTGACAGTGCAGGGTTGAGGGGGGACCCTGGGGTGGGGAAGCCTCATGTTGGGACCTCTGTTCGACCCAAAAGCAGCGGGGAGCAGGACACTTCAGGCTCCAAATGCAGATGCCGCAGGCTGCCTGAGCTCAGGGGTTTTAGGGAGTGGGGGCCGGGCTGTGGGGTGCACACTACAAGTGATCACCTCAGTTTTTACCCCAACATTTTCGTTTCTTGTCCACTTCTTATTATCTTGTTTTCATCTGGGCCGGGGTGTGCTTGGCACAGTTGTTGACCCATCCTGGTGTGGATGGACAGGACAATCACAGAATCACAGAATCCCCTGAGTGGGAAATGACCCACAGGGATCAGAGTCCAGCCCCTGGCCCTGCACAGATCCCCCAACAACCCCACCCTGGGCAGCCCTGGCAGCGCTGTCCAAACGCTCCTGCAGCTCTGGCAGCCTCGGGGCCGGGACCATTCCCTGGGGAGCCTGGGCAGTGCCCAGCACCCTCGGCGGGAAGAACCTTTCCCTGAGATCCATCCCAAGCCCTGGCACAGCTCCAGCCGTTCCCTGGGCTCCTGTCCCTGGCCCAGAGCAGAGCTCAGCCCCGGCCCCTCCGCCTCCCCTCGGGAGGAGCTGCAGCCCCCGAGGAGCCTCCCCTCAGTCTCCTCCAGCCGCACAGATGAGGAGCACTGGCCCTGGTGGTTTTTTGCCAGGTGATTCCTGTCTCGCCAGGTCCCAGGTCGCCTCTCCGTCCCTGAACAAGCTCAGGGATCCATGTGCTGCCGTTCCCGGTGGGATCCCAGCGCTCCCCCACCGTCGGGGAGCCGGGGGCGGCCACTCCGCTGCCTCCCCGCGAGGAAATTGCTCCTGATGGAATCCAGCCCACATTCCCTCAGCCGCAGCGCGCGGAAGGAACGCGCTGCCACCCCCGTCTCCCTCGCCCTCCCTCCCGCCTTTATCTGCGAGCGGCATCGAATCCCTCCAGCAGCTCCCAGCTCCTTTTCAAATACCATTAGAGCTGCTTTGCAGGCGATTAGAATTCCAGGCACTGCGGTGCCACGGACGGCAAACACGGCATTTGCACCTTGCAGATGGAAATGTCCCCGCGTCCCCGTGTCACCGCGCCCCGCAGACAGAGCAGGGCCTAATCCCCTTCGTTCATCAGCTCGGCCCCGTCTGCTCACAGCTCTGGGAGCTGCTGGTTCCTGCTCAGGGAGGTGGATGAGTCGGGTCCCCTGGTCCCCAGGGAATCTGAACAGACTTGCATAGCAATAAAATCCCCAAATTTGCCTGTCTCTGCCGCGGGATGGCCCTGGCCAGGGTCTCACCCAGGGATGGCTCAGGAGGGATCTCACCGGCCCTGGAGGGCTGCTGCGGCCACCAGCCAGGGACAGCCCCCTCAGCCTCTCCCGGTGCCTCCCGCCCAGCTGGCAGCAGCTCTGATCCAGCGGCCACTCCTCAGGATGGTGCTTGGGAAAGAAAGCTGCCGCTGGGTGGGAATGGCTCAGGGCCACGTCCCCTGTCACCACCAGGACTGTCCCCTTGTTGGGAAGGAAGGGACCCCCAGCTCCAGAGTGGTGAAGGGGAGCACCCAGCCCCCAGTGTGGGCTCAGTGAGCTCCCAGCAGGGGCTGCCCAGCCCCTCACCTGTGCCCAGGTGTCGCTGGCAGGTGGCAGTGGTGACAACGCCCTTCCCTGTCCCTTGGCTTGCTGGAGGCTCTCAAGGTTTCCCCGCTCTGCTGTGCCCTCTGCTTTGAACAGCAGAGGCTTCCCAGTCCCTTTCCTGCTTCAGGGTCCTGCTGAGGCAAGGAGGTGCAAATCCCCCAAATTCTCCTTCTTCCCTGTCCTCATGTGAATCATGTCCAGAATATGAACCCAAACAGCAGAGGAAGAAACTGCCCCTGTCCCCATCCTTCCCGGCTCCCCCCAGTCCAGCACACGGGGTCCTGGGGTTTTTTTTTTTTGGCTGCCTACTGGTGCTCCACGTCCTGGGAGTGGGATGGGAGCTGTTAGGTTGAAAGATGAATTATGCTGGGATGTGGTGATGGCAGAGCTGATTCATCAGCCGGGGGGGTCTACAAGGTCTAATTTGGGAGGGAAGATCGCTGACGAATCCTTTAGTAACCAGGAAGACTTGGGAAACCAACTTTTCCTGGCTGAACTCATTATTAATTTCCCTGCCCATCCAAGAGCTCGGATTCTGCAGGATAGAGAGGCTGCCATGGTTAGGGAAGAGGGTTCAAACTCAGAATGTTTAAACCCTCTTCCCTAAAATTTGCTGGATCATCATAAATTGTTGGACTCAGTGACCTCACAGGTCTTTTCCAGCCTTAATGGTTCCATGGTCTCCCTCCCTGTGTTGGTCTCTGGGGGCTTTGGCCAACACCAGGATGATGATGGTTTCTCCCCTAGGGATCCAGCTGTTTCCAGCTGTTGAGAGTCTCTTCTAAAGCTCCACACCGCTGGATGTGTTTTGCCTGCCAGAACAACCCTCATTCCTCGTGCCCTCCGCAGAGACTAGGAGCAGGTTCCGGAATGCTCTGGCTGCCCTGATGCTCAATGGGGTTCAATGTGGCTGAACGTGGCTCTGGGGCATGAAGGAACTTCTCCAGCTCGATCCTGAGGGAACTGCCAGGCTGTCAGCTGCCAGGCAGGCAATTCCAGCCCCTCTGGGAGCCTCAGGGGGTGGAGGAGACTCTCCCTCCTTTGGATAACTCAGGGCTGGGCTCTGGGCACTCCTGGCTGTTCCCACGTGCCCAGGGGGGCTCTGGGCTGGGGGTGGCTGCCATGGAACGGAGCTGGCAGGAGGATTTTGGGGAGTGACAGCACTGGAGGTGAGAACAGGCCTGGAACCCAGCCAGCATTATCAGTGTCTCACTTCCACAGGCAACAAATCCACCCACGGCTGCCGTGGAAGGAAAATCTGTTTGGGAACGAGACCCATACCTGGCACATGGACCCAGAGACGCTCTCCTGGCCCAGCTCCCTGCACCCCACGGCCTTGGCAGGACGGGCAGCAGTGCCCAGGGGTGCACAGCTCCGCTGTGACCATTCCCATCATCCTGTCCCCTTCCCTGCTCATCATTCCAGCAGCAGCTCCCTGCTCCTTGGATATGCGAGAGGGGTGGAGGTCACTGCGCCCTGCCTCGCTCCGTGAATTATTAATTCAGCAGGAGACACCTTGGACTGGGAAATCTTCCCCACCAGCCATCCCCCAGCAGGCAGGAACACCAGGAATGGGTTTTCCAGGCCGTGCTGGGGGAACTGGCCAGGGATTGAGTGACTTGGGCCAAGGCTGGTCCAGCCTGTCTGGTGTCCCTTCCCTGCTCCATGCCGGAGTCATGCGGAATTCAGGGTTGCCCTTGCTCTGCTCCAGTTTCCCTGCTCTGTCCTGGGGTAAATCCTGGATCAAACCTTGGGATCCTCCTCCATGTGCTGATGCTCCTGGGCAAGATTTGAGCAGAGGGTGCAAAGCAGGCGCAGCTCCCAGGGCTCTGAGCCCAGCTCCCAGCACGGGGTCCTGGTGTGGGGCAGGCACGGAGGGGTCAGCAGGGGAGAGATGGACTCAGCTCCCTCAGGCCAGTGCTCTCCCCTCCCAGCAGCCAAACCCCTGGAGCAGCCCCTGCCAGCCCCCAGCCTCACCTGCACGATCCAGGCATCCCAGGGAATATTCCAGCCCAGCATCCCACTGAGATCCCAGCCCTGCATCCCAGCCCAGCATCCCGCAGAGGAGGGAGGAGGAAGGGCAGCTCGAGGCTCCAGGCTGGCGTGGCTTGTGCCACCTCACCTCCGCTGACAGCTCCGGCCACCCCAGTGATCCCAATGTGTCTCTCGTCCTCCTGTCACTTTGTGTTTGTGTCCCTGCTCCCTGTGGGCCGATCCCAGCCTCCTCTGTGGGGAACAGCCAGGGCTGCAGGCACAGGGAAGCTCCCACTGACTTCTGTGTTTTCCCAAGCCGTCGGCTCTGGTGGCATCTTCTGAGCAGATTAAACTTGGATCCCAGCCCCGAGATCAGCTCACAGAGCCACTGGGAGGCAGAAAAGGGGGTTTCAGGGTTTTTCCAAGTCTGGGAAGCAGGTGGAAGTTTTGCTCCCTCTGAGGGTGGGGAGGCCCTGGCACAGGGTGCCCAGAGCAGCTGTGGCTGCCCCTGGATCCCTGGCAGTGCCCAAGGCCAGGCTGGCTGGGGCTGGGAGCAGCCTGGGACAGTGGGAGGTGTCCCTGCCATGGCAGGGGTGGAATGGGATGATCTCCAAGGTCCTTTCCAACCCAAACCATTCCATGATGGTGGGGATCTGATCCTTGCCTCTGAAAGGTGCAGAGATGCTGATCCTGGAGCTTGATCAGAGCCCACCTGGGTGTTGAAGGTGTTTGTGGGGAGCAGCATCTCCTGGTGACACTGAGCTGAGCTGTCCCTGCTCCCTCTCATGGGGCCTGGGCCACCTCCAAGCTCTGCTCCATCTCGGTGCCTCCTCATGAACAACAAACATCCCCTTGCTCAGCCCTGTCCCTTCCCATAAATGTCCCAAAGACTCCATCCACAGAAGCCCCTGGACCTCCTGGAAGTCCCCAAATGTCTCTCACTGAGAGGAAGAGAGGTGGATGCATCCAACACCCAGGGCAGTGCCTCTGTGCTCCCCCCATCTGAAAAAAACTGCTGAAGCTTCCTTAAACTTTGGGAGTAACAACACCGTCACACTGCTGTCATTAATCCTTGCTAATTGTTTCTATAATTAAAAGCCCCATTGTGTCTTGTCTCTCTAACATGATTTATCAGATAGGGAGCACTCTTGCATGAATGATGCACGGCTGGTGGGAGGACATCTGCTCTGGGCTGCTGCAGGAGGGGAAACGCAGCGGGGCTGCTGCCTCCCCCACCCCTCCTGTGCACCTCAGCCCCTTCCACCCCGGGGTGAGATCCCCATCCTCAGACACCCCTTGGCTTCCTGGAGATCAGGGAAAAGGTTCTTCCCCCCGAGGGTGCTGGGCACTGCCCAGGCTCCCCAGGGAATGGTCCCGGCCCTGAGGCTGCCAGAGCTGCAGGAGCGTTTGGACAGCGCTGCCAGGGATGCCCAGGGTGGGGTTGTTGGGGGGTCTGTGCAGGGCCAGGGGCTGGGCTGATGATCCCTGGGGGTCCCTTCCCACTCCGGAGATGCCAGGATCGATCAACATTAGGAATGGGATTGTTTCAATCCTTTGTGCAAAGCTCCTGGCCTGTGATCCCCAAGTGAGCTCCAGCCAACAGCAGAACCCACTCATGAGTGGAAGCAGCAGAAGAGGAGCCCCCTCCCTCCCGGGGAGTGTGGGAGGGCTGGGATCCGAGTCAGATCAGCTCTGCCCCAGCTGGGAACTGCATTAAAAACCTGAAACGAACTGGTGATAAACGAGGTGGTCCTCGGATCCCTTCCCTCTCCTGGAGACCCTGGAGCCTCTCAGGGGCTGGGCTGGGAAGCGCAGCAGAAGAATCAAACCAGGCCAGTCCCGTGGCTGCTGTGGGCATGAGGCCTCCTGAGCTGGAGGCTGCTCCTGACAAGGCACTTTTGGTGCTAAAGGCAGGAGCTGGAAGTCACAGGAGCTGAAAGGTTGGAAAACCCCTCTGAGATCATCAAGTCCAGCCACTGCCAGGCCCACCTGTGTCATCAAATGCCACATCTCTGGTCATTTGTCAGCAGTCACTGAGGTTCAGCAGTGCCCACCGAGCTCTGCAGGGGTGGGGTGGGTGCTGAGAGCTCCTGGAAGCACCGGTGGCATCGAGGGGGTGACACTGAGCCAGCCAGGGTCCCCTGGGGACAGAGCAGTGACCTGCAGCTTTCCTGCCTCTCCACACTGCTGGGCGCTCCCCTTCCCGGGGGTTGGGGCGTGGGGACACAGCCGGAGCGTGGGGACACAGCCGGAGCGTGGGGACACAGCCGGAGCCTGAGTCACCTGCTGGGGGCAGGGAAGCACCCACGGCTCCTGGGGAGGTCCCTGGGGAGAAGGGGGTGTCACAGCAAGGAGGGGACAGGTGACAATCTACACTCCCACCCTTTCTGGTACCCCGAACCAGCCACAGGTGCCTCCTCCCCTGCAGGCAGATCCAGGGCCCAGAAACTCAGTGTGATCCTGGAATGGTTTGGGTGGGAAGGGACTTTAAATCCCATCCAGTGCCACCCCTGCCATGGCAGGGACACCTCCCACTGTCCCAGGCTGCTCCCAGCCCCGGCCAGCCTGGCCTTGGGCACTGCCAGGGATCCAGGGGCAGCCACAGCTGCTCTGGGCACCCTGTGCCAGGGCCTCCCCACCCTCCCAGGGAACAATTCCTGCCCAATATCCCATCTTTCAGGGATGGGATATTGAGAAGGAATTGAGGGTTCTTCTTTAAAACCATTCCCCTCTCACTACATACTCCTATAAATAACCTTTCTCCGGACTGACCCATCCTTGGCCTGTGGGAGCTCCTCTGCACCCCCAACCTGAAGCCCCCTCCAGGCACAGGCACCAGGAGGTCACACATTGGCACCAGCAGCTCGACTCGCTGGCACTGCCCTCATTCCTCCTTCCCTGTGGGGCGGGGATGGGAACCATCCATGGCTCCCAGGCTCCCCTGTCACCTCCCATTATTCTAAGCTAATACCTCGCAGCATCTTTAAATGAAATATGAACAAAACCAGTGAGTTTTGGGGAGCGCACGGCTGAGGATAATCAGACCTGAGGATGACTCTTCTCCGTGGGGTGAGTCACACCTAATGTATGTGCATGTTAATGCTGCTCTTCCCAGGGCTGCTTCCAAGAGCTTTCACCGGGCATGAGCTGGGAACAGTGGGAGAGAGGCACAGCTCAGCTCCCAGCTCAGCTCAACAGGACTCTTTGCAGGGAGGTCTGGCCTGCTGGATATTCCTTTTCCCTCATTTTTCCATCCCTTTTCCCTCACTGTGACACACAGTGAAGCTCCAGGCCTCAGCTGGACGCCAGCCCAGCCGTGGCATCTGCTGTAGCACCAGTTCCTCCCTGCCACCCAACTGTGACCAACAGCTCGGAGACGCCAACGAGGGCAGCAGCACAAACATGGGCTCAAAGCCTTCAGAAAACGTCAACATCCACAGCACTCGCCGGCCAAAAATATCTGGGCTGGGAATTGTGTATCTCTGAGGGGGCGGTTCCATGTTCAGAAGTGTCGGTGATGGCCAGAGCGCTCTGTCACTGCTGTCACCATCTGCTCCCAGTTACACACCTGGCCGGAGCCCTCCTCGGGGGTAAAACGCTGCTCCAAGGCATCTTTGGGTTCTCAGATCCCGATAATCCACGGGGAGCAGGGTCAGCCCCGACGAAAATCCCTCCCTGGCACCTGCAAAACCTCAAAGGGCAACGTGAGACACAGGGCTGGTCCCTCCCTGCACATCCCTGAGCGAAGCAGAGCCAGCACCAGCCCTGTCCCTGCCCCAACCCGGGCTGTGTCCCCAGAAAGGCACAAAACCATTCCCCAGGTGCCCAGGACTCATCCTGAACCCTCGTTACTGTGGGAGATGAGCAGATGTGGGGACAGATGTTTGTCCCCTGCTGGGTTTGGGGCGGCTGGAGCTCCCCAACACCGCCCTGCAGCGCTGCAGAGCCCTGGGCACGGCACTGAGCTCCTCGGGGACACATCACAGCCTCCTTCATTCCTGCCGCTGTCACCGGGGAAGATAAAGCCGGGATTATCACTGAGAGCCGCCACCAGCTGCAGGCGGGGACCTCACACAGGCGACAGCACCGGGAGGGGCTGGATCAGCACTGGAGGCTGAGCAGGACTCACAGAGAGACCCCAGATTATCCCAATCCCGCGGGGACGGAGCTGCCCGGCCCTGAGAGCTCCCAAAGCTTTCCAGGCACTGCAGGAGCTCCCGCCTGCTCCTCCTGCTGGGGGGCTCAGCTGGTTTTACTGGGACCTGCTGGGGGCTCTGCTGGTTTTACTGGGACCTGCTGGTTTTACTGGGACCTGCTGGGGGCTCTGCTGGTTTTACTGGGACCTGCTGGGGACTCTGCTGGTTTTACTGGGACCACGGCAGGCACACGGGGTTCCCACTCTGCTGCTGTGCTTCCCACGCTGTGGGAGCAGTGGGGCACAGGAGGTGGGGCTGGAAGAGGCAGGGCTGAGTTCAGGCGGTGCTCAGTGCCTGGAATGGAGGATTGGAGGACGAATCCCTCCAGGAACAACTCCTGGAGCGGCAGGAGACTGAACGGGAAGCAGAAGCCCAGCGAGAAGCGTCGTGGTTTCACATTTTCCCACAACAGACGAAAAATTCGTAACTAAAATCAGGACCCATAAAGATGATTTTTGCTGGAAATGAATGTTTTGAGTCCCTTTTAGCTAGGAAAGAAATTCCTGCTCCGACATTAAACCTCCCAGTTAATATTTAACCTCGCTACTTCCAGCGTGCCGGGGCTGCAGCCGAGCACGTCCCCCCTCCCACGGCCCCCAGCAGTCCCCTTAAAGGACGAACACGAGCAGTTTGTCCCCTGCTCCTCGTAGGAAAGAGCAAAATGCCCGGGGCAGGGCTGGAATGGGGCTCCTGCCCCTCTCAATTACCGGCCGTGCGCAGCCACAGCGATCGCGGCTGCCCCCGGCTGAGCTCAGCCTGGCTAATCCAGCGCTGCAGCCTAATGAGGCTCGGCCGGGGCACGGAGCCCGAGCGGAGACGATGCCAACGAACCCCAGCCCCGGGGGACCCCCCTTGCCACCCCCTGTCCCCGCCTGTCCCAGCCCTGGGACGCCCCAGCCCTCCCTGCTGCCCAGCCAGGCCCAAGGTAACCCGCCCCCGGCTCCTAATTGCATTTGTTCATGCTAATTACCACCGTTTTCGCCTCAATTAAGCCATTTGTTCCCCCCGCAGCTCCCTGGGCCCAGGTCTGAGCCCTTCGCAGGCTGCTCGGGCCGCGTGTCCTCGGCGCTCCCCGGCTGTCAGGGTCACCTTTGCTCATCCCTCAGGCTCCTCAAGGTCTGCGCTCATCCCCTTGTAATAAATACATGTTATAGTATTGGCTTTTGCAAATAAAATTAATGCTATATGTATAATTTTTAGCTTTGTTATAAGAAGTTAGGTTTCTTTTAACAACTAACGCTTTTTTCTGTTACTAACTGAACTTAGACATGGTAGTGGGATGGCTGATATGGTTATAGCTGTGCTAACTGGACTGTCTGCCTGGTTGGATAACATCCAACGAACGTGCAAAGAAGACTCCTGCTGCTGACCTGTCAACAATCAGCAACTCCCGACAGCAGAACCCATGGACCAAAACCCAAACTGGAGGCGATACGAAAAATGGACTCTAAGCCAGCAGCCAAGGAATGCGCGTGCTCTAAGAAGGCGGACCCAAGGAAGGGGGGTGTTGAAAAGGGCTACCCCTGCTAGAGCAAGGTGTGCTCTTGGCAGAGAGCCAAGGCACCCAGCGCTCCTACTTTTGCTTTATTGTCTTTGTCCCTTATTGTCTTTTATTAAACTTAAATCCTAACAGGAGAGTGAACTGTGTTTTTCACACCCTCACCCCCAAACTCAGCATTAACTCCTCAGGGTCCCTCCCTCTCCCCACTTCCTCTCCTTCCCGCCCTGCCACAGCACCCGCCTCGCTCTCTGGTGGCCCTTGCCGAGGACATGGGGCTGGCCTCGGTGTCACCCTCAAGGCCACCGAGAGCAGACAGCCCCCGGAGGCTGGGAAGGGGCAGAGCTCAGCTCTGGGACCCACAAACTGCGGGGTTCCCAGCATCCCAACCCCGCTGGGCTGCAGGAGCGGGCAGGGAAACAGGGCCTGGAAAAGCGGGGGCTGGAAAAGCCGGGGCTGGAGATTTCCAGGGCGTGCAGAGGTGGAGGGAGGGAATCTGCTCCTCAGCCAGGGCCTGAGGGAAGGGTGAGGGGATGGAGTCCTTTCAGTAATGGGGAGGGGGCTATAAAAATGGCTCCTGGGAGAAGCTTCTAGAATTCTTCACCCTTTCTAGCAGAGCCAATCTCTGATGGCTCTGAAGATGATGGACATGCCACTGGCCAAGCCTGGGCCAGTTGGAAAGGTTGGTTACGCCTCTGTGATGACATTTAAGGAAAAATCAAAACAAAGTGTGCATGCAGCTGCTTTTAGTTAGAGAAGGAGGAGGAGCTGAGAACATGTAAGGGAACAACATGGAGACACCAAGGGCAGGGCAGAAGGTGCTCCGGGCACCGGGGCCAGGATTCCTCTGCAGGCCATGGTGAACCCAGGGTGAAGCAGCTGTGCCCCTGCAGCCCATGGGGTCCATGAGGGATGCAGAGAGAGCCACCCACAGCCCGTGGGATCCAGGGGGATGCAGAGAGAGCCACCCACAGCCCATGGGNCTTTTCCCCCCCTCTGCCCAGCTGTGGCAGGAGAGGGAATGAGTGAGCTGCTGCCCTGGGTGCCTGGCACTTGGCCAGGGTCAAACCACAACAGGGGATCACACAAAATCTGGGCCTGGATGATACCCAGGGGCAGCAGAGGCTCAGCTGGGCATATCCCACAGCCATTCCCTAAAAAAGAAGATGCCAAGGAGAGCTCAGTTCCAAGTGGAATTCAATAACCTGCTCCATCAGGATGCTCCTGGCACCTCCAACTCCAAACCAAGGGGGCTGCAGCCACCTTGTGTCCCTGTGCTCCATCTCCTCACGCTGCAGGGACAAACAGGCAAAGAACCCCACAGGCCAGGAAGGAAGAGCAGGAATGGGGAGAGGGAGGCAAGAGGTGCTCAGAGGCGCTTCCTGGGCTGGGCAGGACAGACTCTCCATCCCTGCCCTGCTTCACCCAGACCTGGAGAGGGGCCAGAAGTCCCCAAAAGCATCACACAGATCCCATCCCAGGGCTGCAGCCCCACTGAACAGCCCCAAACAGCCTTTTAGCCCCAAACCTGCACACGTGGGCCATGCCAGCCTCATCCTGCTGCACCGGGATGTGGCCCATGGGCACACACCCCTGAGGCCACCGACAGCCAGTGCCACCCTCAGGCACCCCCGGGGTGATTGGGCACCTCTCCACCCACTAAAGGCCATCACCCCCCTCCTCCTGCTCCCAAGCCCGCACCCCCCACCTGCTGGGGCTGGGCTCAGGGATGACCTTGGCATCAAACAGCTCTGCAGCTGCTTCTCCAAGCCAGTGACTTCCTCCATGCTCAGCTGAGGATATCTCTTCTTCCTAAATCAGGGTTTAAGGTCTGGGAAGCTTTAGGTGTGTCCAGAATTAACTTGCAGGTGAGCTCAGAGGCAGATTTAGGGCTGTTTCCTCCCTCACTACGTTTAACACCAGGCAAGGAACCAAACCCACCCTCCATCCCCCCAGCCAGGGCTCCTCAAGCTCAGGAGCAGGAGGAAAAGCCAGCCCGGATTTCAGAGAGAGCCCTTGCCCGGCTTTGTGCTGCTGAGGGATGTTTTATTAATTTCTGCTGCAGAGAAGGGGAGAGCTCTCGAACGCAAACAAGGAGCTCCTGAATTAATGCTGAGCCCAGGATAACATCCAGGAGCCGCAGGATCAGCTCCTTTATCAACAACAACAAAAAACCCCTTGCTGTTATTCAGCAGTAATGAAAGCAGAGCTATTGTGGCTGCAGCTAACCAAGCACTGCAGCTCCATGAACGCTTGAGTTTCATGACTCAGGACTGTGAATGGTGCACAAATACCCACCCTGAGAGAAAACCAGCCCTGCCTGCTCCACACCATGCCCTGCTGGAGCAGAGGAGCCAGGAGCCAGTGCTGGGTCTCTGGCCACAGCTGTAAAGCCAATTTTAGAGGGCCTGAGAGGAGTCCAAGGGCTGCAGCTCCAGGAGAGGTGTCCTGACCCAGCCACAGGTTTAAAGCCCAGAATTTCCACGTTTAAGGGGTTCACTGGCCAGAGAAGGCCTTGGAAACATCAGTGGAATCCAGCAGGAAAAGCCACAATGGGGCTGCTTTTGACAGGCAGGACAACCTCTAAAGAGAAATTAAGGTCCCAGATCCTGCAGGGGCTGGGAGCCAGGACAGCTCCGTCCTCCTTACCTGCCTTCAAACTCCCTGGGATTTTGGACTCCCCCTCCTTCCTGCAGCCCACAGGAACTGGGACACAAACAGAACCTTGGGGCAACTCAACTGCCCTGTGCCCTGAGAGGGTTTATGCTCCTTCAGAGGCTGTGGCTGAGGCATGGGGCAAGCACAGACATCAGCCCAGGCTGTGGGACAGCCCAGCCTGGTTAAACCAAACCGAGGGCTCAGCTCGTTCAGCCCCACATCCCTGCGGGAGGGTGCCCCAGTTCGTTCCAGCACTTGGAGCACCATCAGTCCCAGGGGATTCCCACACCAAGGCAGCTCCGGGCTGTGGTGCCAGGCACATCCTCCAGGCTCGCCCTGAGCAAGGGATCCAACCCCCTGGAGCTGATCCCATTCCCTCACCCACATCTGGAGGAGCTGCTGCTCTTTGCAGCCTCAGATTTTGGGACTTGATCCAGGCAACAGATCCAGCACTGGGCAGCCTCTGCAGAGCTCTGGGTCACATTCAGGCACTTCCTGATCCCAACTTGCTTTTCCAGCCCCCAAAATCCCTGTTTCCTCAGAGGATCCTTCCCCAGATCCACGTAGAGGGAGAAGGTTCTGTGCACAACTCCCAGGTAAAGCAGGCAAAATACAAATTGAAAACGTCCAAGTGCTCACTGAAAAACAGGGCCCCTGTGTTAAACTCCTTGGTTTATTCCAAGGGGTTATTCCAATGTTTTTGGGGATGCCAGAAGGGAGGGAGATTCCCTGGAGGCACCAGCCAGCCCAGGGACTGCCCCACGGAAAGCCCCGGTGCTGCCCAGCTTCACTCTGCACCTCCACTCCCTGCACTTCTCCCCTTCCCATCCCATTCCAGCATTCCCAGAGCCATCCCCCTCCTCCCAGGCACCCTGAGGAGCCTCTCCCCAGGAGGGTTCAGAGGGAAAGGTCCCCTGGCAGCCCCACCCCCTGTCCCCGCCAGCTCCAGGCACTGACAACAACAGAGCCCAGTTCATGTGAAAAAATAGGGCGATTTTATTGTAAACTTCAGAAAAAGGAAACAACCAACATGAACACAGCATTTAACTGGACATCTTCCTCGGGGACACAGCTGTCCCAGGGAATCAGGCACTTTGCAGCCCCAGAAGGGTCCAGGTGCACAAGTCAGGCTTCCTGGTTTTCCTGGAAAACAGGAGATTTTCCCCATGGCACATGCCCTCACTGACACTGGGGACAAACCAACCCCCCCACCCCTGTCCTCAGCCTCCCCTTCCCTGCAAGCCAGGCAGGGCAGCAGCTTCCTAGGAACTGGGGGGGCTCCAGCAGCACTTTGGGGCCAGAGCAGTGCGGGACCCCAGGGAAGCTGCTTGTGGTGAAGAATTCCCCACCAACCCTCCCGATTTTCAACTGTAAAATACCTGGGCCAGGGAGATACAAGGGGCCCGTGGCAAGCTGCTGGCAGTGGCCTGGAGTCAGAGGTGCCACAGGGGGTTCAGCTGGGACCTGGCCCTGCTGTCACACACTGGTGACAGTGCCCAGGCACTGAGCACACCCAGCATTGCCCCACTGACACCTGGGGCTGAGGCTGTGTCCCTGTGCCACCCCAACCCTTTCCCTGGACAGCAGAGCTCTGGGACATCCTGGGGACTTGTGACACCTCCCCTGCTCCACACCCAGAGGGTGGGACTGTCCTGGGAGTCCTTACCCTGTCCTGGCACAAACTGGGGGTACAGGCTGGGTCCTTACCCTGTCCTGGGACAAACTGGGGGCACAGGCTGTGCCAGCCTCCTGCTCACTGCCATCCCCGCTGTGCCCACTGGCTTGTGGCTTCCAGGCATCACCGTTGGCCACATCTGGAGCATCCTCCCCACTGCTGGCCACAGCTGGATCCTCTGCTCCTGGCTCTGGGGGCAGCACAGAGCCCTGGGGGGTGTCAGAGAGACACGGTCAGAGCTCAGCCCCAGGCAGGGGCAGTAAAAACCCATAAGGGATTAATGGAATTCAGGTTACAGCAACCCCAAACCTCCCTCCCCCAGCAGCCAAGCATGAGGGACATCCTCCCAGCCCAGGATTGCCTGCTGACCCCAGGATGGGGCAGGAACACCCACCTGGGCAGCTGCAGGCTCCAGCCCAGGGATCCCACCCTGCTCCTCCAGCTCCAGGTCGGTGTCATTCTGGGAATGGTACTCATCGCTGTCCGACTCCACCTCCGAGGGCTGGGGAGGAAAGAGGCCAAGGGAGGCTCTGAGGAAGGCACAGGGTGAGGGAGGACACGCCAGTCCTGTTCCCAGCAGCCACAGCCAAGGGTGACGGAGGCATCGACCAAAGGAAGCATCGGTGATGAGTGGGGCACCCCCAGCCCTCAGACAGTGCTGGGGCGATGGTCCAGCGCTCCTGGGGCACCCTGGGCCCTCAGAGTGGGGATAGGGAAGGAAAGCTCTGCAAACTCCTCCACAGGGACCCTCCCAGAGCATCCCAGGCTCACCCAGAGGCCAAACCAGCTCAGAACCGCTCAGCAGCCACACCTCACCTCATAGGTGGTGTCTTCAGAGTCATCCTCTGGCAAATCCCTCTCCAGCACCGCAAACCAGGACACCTGCTCCTCCAGAGCCACATCATCGCGCTTCCTCTTGCTGGCCTTGCCGGATGGGTTGATCGGAGCCTCCCGGGTCTCTGCAGGGATTCGCACATGGCACAATCACCACATCCAGAACAAACCCATCGGTTTTCCCCGCTCCCTACAGGAATTCCCTGCTGTGTTCCTCCCAGCTGCAAAGCCTCCAGGTGCTCCAGGAGGCCCCAGCTCTTACCCTTGGACATGTTGCCCTGGCCCCAGTCTGTCGGGAGGTAGCCCAGGAAGCGCTGGATGCTGGTGGGAGTCACAGAGAGCAGGAGGCGCAGGAGCTTCCCCCGGCGCTTCCTGGCGAGGAGCCCGGGCCTGGTGGGGGACTGGGACGGGGGGCAGAGTCTGCTCCTGATGGAGCCGACAGGGAGCACCACTGCGATCCAGACAGACGCTTTCTGAAGGAGCTTCAGCTGCAAAGAGAGCTCCCATCAGCACACAGGAGAACTTCCAGGTGTTTAAAGCCTTCAAGGAAAACCTTAAACTCTGCTCTGCCCCTGTGTGGAGCTGAGACTGGGGACACCTTCAGCCAGGACCTGTTGGGTTGTACTTCATTCCCAAAACCTCCCATTTCTTCTGGCCCAGAGAGGGAGAGAAATGGGAAGGCTGCAGCACCAAGGGGGGCAAGGCAAGGCAAGGCCAGGCTGAGGAGAAAAAGTTGGGATACAGAGGAAAAACCATGGAATTGTTTGGGTTGGAAGAACCTTAAGGACCACCTGTTCCACCCCCTGCCATGGCAGGGACACCTCCCACTGTCCCAGGCTGCTCCCAGCCCCGGCCAGCCTGGCCTTGGGCACTGCCAGGGATCCAGGGGCAGCCCCAGCTGCTCTGGGCACCCTGGGCCAGGGCCTCCCCACCCTCACAGGGAGAAATTTCTTCCCAATATCTAATAGCATGAAAAGACTGAAAGAAAGGAGAATATCTGGCAGAAAAACCCCAGAAACTGCCAGTGTGGAGGTTTAACCACCCCCTCCCCAGCCTCACTCACTGGGTACTTGACAAAGCTGAGCTGAAGGACCTGGCCCAGGAGGCTTCTGGAGAAGGAGTCACTGCTGGTGGGTGGCCTCATCTGGAGAGGGACAGAGAGAGGTCAGAGGCTCCAGCCCAGCTCTGGGAGTGCCCCCAGCAGCAGCCACCCCTCAGGAACTGCAGTGCCGAACCTGCTCTGGGCCTTTGGGGCTGCTCCACAGGACTCAGGCTGGACACAAACCTGGCTTGGGCCCCTCTCCTCCCTCAGGGTATTTATGGGTCCTGGCCCAGCTGCTCCTCATTACCCTGATGAGCTGCTGGCTCTGCTAATTGGTGGGGCAGCCCAGGGCTCTCAGGTGGGGGCTCCTCTGGTGTCAGCGCTGGGGTCTCAATTCAGGGCTCTCAATTTGGGATCATTTTCTCTCAGTTTGAGGTCCTCTCCTGGAGCTTGTCAAGGCTCTGATTTGGGATCTCTCCCCTGGTTCTGTGTGGGTGCAGGGAGCTGAAGGTGATGAGATGCCAGAACCTGCCCTGCTGCACCCCCCAGGGATGGGAGAAACGGGATCCCAGGTGAGGGGGGGGCCCTTTGCATCCCTCCTGCTCTGATGGAGCCGCTTTTCCTTTCTGCATCATTTTCCAAGCAGGATCCATCCTAAAGCCTCCCTGACAGTGGAGGAGCTTCCTCAGCTGGGGGGAGAGTGACAGGAAACCGCTCCCAGCTCTGTCCCTGCCCCGCTGCACCGGCGGAAAGGCAAAGCTGGGAGAGCAGCTTCATCCTCCTCATCCTCCCGCCTGCAGGATGCACAAAGCCTCTCCCCCCTGGCCCGGGGCCTGCCTGGGGCTGCTCCCCGTCATTCCCAGCCCAGCGGGATGGGAGCGCGGGGATGCTGCGGGAAAGGAGCCAGCACAGGAAGGCGCCCGGGGCTGCGGTGGGTGAAGCTGCCGCTTCCCCCGGGGAATCGCGGGGGCCGGAGCGTTCCGCGGCGGGGACTTTGCCAGACAGAGCTGAAGGGTTTGTCTGCCGCTCTCGGCTGCCCCTTCCACCTGATGCCCACGGCCGGTGATTCATCCCGTGCCTCCCGCTCCTCCGGTGACAGCGCCGGTGGCCCTGGGAGACAGTGGCAGCGCCGTGTCCTCGCCTGTCCCCTCCCGCCGCCTGCCCCGTGCCCCGGCAGGGACCCGGCGCTGTCGTCACCGCGCGTCACCAGCCGGGGCTGGCGGCGGGGCATAAAAACCCAGCGCTGCCCAGCGAGCCCTGGGGCCACCATGTCCCTCTGGCGGGGCCCGCTCTGTCCCCCCGCGCTCCAGGGCGGCAGCTCCAGCGACGTTTTCTTCCACGTGGTGACCCCCGACCGCATCCCGCAGTTCATTATCCCGTCCCGGGACAGCCACAAGAAGCAGAGATGCTCAGGCAAGGGGGCGGGGCAGCCGGAGGGGACGCGACAGCCGGAGGGGACGGCGTGGAGGAGCAGCTCGGACGCAGCGGCGCGGGATGAGCACGGCTCGAACTCGTCCTGTTTGAACTCATCCTGTTCCAGCCCAGACCCCACGGCTTGGGCCGCTCTGTCCCTGCCCCACCTCCCCAAGGTCACCACCCCGTACGGATTTGTCACCCTGGGGCGGAGCCCGCAGGTCACCAGGGAGGAGGCGTTCTTTCACTCGGGCCCGGGCCACGCTCGGGGTCCCGCCGCCGGGACACGTCCCGGGTGGCGGGAGGAGCCGGGATGCTGCAGACATCCCGGGATTCCTGGCGCTGAGGGAGACTCCGGGCCGGGAGGAAGCCGGAGGGACCACGAGCAGCCAAGTGCCAGCGGTCCCAAGGGTGATGGAAGCAGCCCGGCCCTGCCCAGAGGTGCCGGAGACATCCAGAGAACAGAGGCTCGGGAAATCCAGGAGGCAGAGAAGCGGGACAGGAGGCTCCTGGGGCTGGGCTGGCCGAGGAGAAGCTCCAGCGTGGAGCTGCCCGCGGCCACAGGCAGGAAGAACTTGTTCCAGAGGATCCTCGGGAGGCACCTCGTCCACCCACGGCAGCTCAAGCCGGGGGATCTCACTCTCCACTGATCCTGCAAAGCAGCTCCGAGGAACTGAGGCTCCCTAAAGACTTGGGGAAGAGAGACTTCTGTCAGTGCCTCGGGCCGCTGAGCAGCCTGGCTCAGCTGTGAGCACCAGGGTGTCACCTTCCCTGCGGGGACAGCCTTGAGGTGACATTGCCTGTGGCTGGGGAGGGCGCAGCAGTGCTGGGAGCAGAGGGGCTGGGGGTTTGTGACTGTTCAGAGCCTGAATAAAAATGAAAACATTTCATCCGAGCTGTCCTTCTCTCCTTTCTCTTTCTCATGCCGGCACCGGGGCGTTTGGTGACCCCAGCATCTTCTCCTGTTGTAACCCCAGGCTCAGCAGCTCCTGAGCTGAGAGTGGTTCTTGATGGGCTGGCAGTGCTGAAACGCAGAGCTGGGGACACTGTGAGCCCCGGGAGCTGCCGCAGGCCAGCAGAGAAGAGCGACCACACCCACTTTCTGGCCACTGTCCAGCTTTGTGGCCACTACTTGGGGTGGTTGAACGTGTCAGGGTCCCTCTCTCAGCCTTGCAGGAGGAACCTCAGTTCCAGGACAGCTCTCCTGAAATAGTGACCCCTCACCATTCCAGAGGGTGCAGTTTCCAACCACTCCCAACCAGCTGGGATAAGCAAGTCTCACTTTATTGACTGTTCCCTCATAAAGGGCTTTTTTTTCCCCTTTTATTGAGCAGCAGAACCTGCAGTGCCAGAATTAAAGAGTTCATGGTCAGCAGCGTTTTGGGGCTGCTGAGGCAGTGTCCTGGGTCAGCAGTGCTGGGCTGTGGCTCCCTCCCCTTCCAGGGGTCTGATCCTCCAGGAGGGTCCCTGAGAGGTGGGACTGGGAGGGCTGGGCCCGGTCCAGGAGCGCTGGGGGTCGCAGGGGCCGCTGCAGGAGCAGAGCAGCAATCAGGGTTTGCACTCGGGCAATTAAACGGCAGCTCATTAACCCGGTCTGCCTCCCACCCCCGCCGCGCTGGCTGCGGCACCGGGGCCACCTCCTGCTCCCGGCGGTGACTTTGTGTTCCCCATCTCTCCAGCCCGGTTCCCCTCTCAGCTCTCTGTCGGAACCGCCACTTCCCAGGGAGCTTTTCCTGGAGTGGCTGAGCACCACGGAAGGGCCCCGGAGTCCCTGCTCTCCTCCAGATGGGGCTGCACGGAAGCACCAGTACCCAGAGGAGCCAGCCCAGTGCTGCTGGAGGGGGTGGGAGCCGGTCGGACGTGTCCCCCTGCACGGCTCCTTCCGTGACTCCAGCGCAGCAGGATGTGGCAGCCGGCACTGCTGGAGGGGGAGCTGGGATCAGGGATGTGACAGCAAATCCACTGCCCGGTTATTCTGAGGAGCACTGGCACTATGGAGCGAGTCAGGGACTGAGGCTCTGGCAATTTAAATTGATCTCCAGCTCCTGAGGGCATCGTCTCTACTCGGCACTCGGGGCTGGGAGGGCAGATCGAGTTACCAGGGATTAATAAACGAGCTCTTATCAGTTACTTGGGCTGTGAGAGCTGAACATGTGCGTGCTCCGGGCTGACAGGCGACTGGGAATTAAGGCACGCTCCTGTAAACCTCCCCTCTCTCTCCTTTGATGCTCAAGCTACTGCAGAGCAGTGGCTCTGTCCGACTGGTTCAGCATCTCCCAGGGAAAACAGGGAAACAACCCCCTGGAGCTGACTGAACCTGCTGCATTTACCAGTGAAACCTGGGCACGGGGAGCTGCCACTCCTGGGCTTTATTCCTTTCTTGGAGACCTTCCTGAGCTCCCAAGAACTTCTTTTTATGTCTTTTATCTTGTCTACAAAATAGGAGGAAACCCACTCTGCTTCCCGGGTGGGTTGCAGGGCTTTGTTTGTCCTTGATCCCAGGGCAAGGGAACTTGGAGGAATTCCCGAAGGAAGAAATAGTGTGTGTTCCTGCAGCCTGCCGTGGTGCAAGAGTCATTTCCTCCGGCTGTGCCAGCGTGGGGATGAGCAGCCTGCAGAGAGTCACCGGCTGTGGGATTGTTTCAAATGGCTGCAGTGGGAATTGCTGGCAGTGGGAGTTGTTCTGTGGCAGGAGCGGAGCTGGGGCTGAATGAGGAGGGAAACAAATTCCCTGCGGCACAGCAGAGGTGCTCTGTGGTGGAACTGTGCCTCTGCCTGCCAGGTTCCAGCTCAGGGCTCCTCTCCAGCCTGTGAAGTGAGAAGGACAATATCTCCCAGTGCCTCTGAGATTTCCAGGATGCCCTTTCCCTGCAAGCCGGGCAGGGAGGACGTTACAACAGGCGGCATCAAGATGTGACAAGATAAATTGTCATTACCAGCCACTGATCATCCTGCCCGGGCCTGCTACATTTGCTAAATGTTGTTTTGGTCTGACTCAGAATTTCCTTCCAGCCTCCTGCAGGTAGAGGAAAGCTCAGGGCTAATTATCCCTCCTCATCCCACGCTCTGAGCAGCACAACCACGCCTGGCTGCCAGGAGGGGGAATCAGAGCAGGAACCAATTCCAAGCTCCTGAGTTTGGGGGGGCTGGATTGGGGACAGGGCTCCAAATCCACTGCAGCTCCCCAGCCCCTCTGGCAGGACCATGCTGAGGCCTCCCCAGCTGTGAGACTGAGCCCCCTTTTCCCTCCCTGTGACCCTTCTGGAATATTCTGGCACCAGTTTATTTGCAAGAAAACCAGTTAAACTGGGCAGATACCCGGAGTGTTCCCCAGTGCCTCATTCCTGCAAACTGTATCAGGAAAAATCGACAGCTCTTCCTGGTCTCAGGGGCTCCCGTGTATCCCTCAGCTCCTCTCTGAGGGCATTACCCTCCCTGTGCTCCAGGATTCCCACAGAACCTCTGGAAATCGGGATCTATCCCTCTTCTTTTCAAACCAGCCCAGCTTCCCCCTGACCAGTTTGCTGCCGTCACTGGTCACACTCCCATCACTGGTCACATCCCCTCAAAGGAGTGATGATTTCTCGCTACCAACAACCTCTAGTGCCACCAGTGTCACCTGTTGCAGGTGGCTCCTGGCCACGCTGCGCCCAGGGAGGTCTCATTCCCACAGGCACCCGAGCAGCAGCAAAGAAATCTCATGGAGAAATCCCCCTGCCCGGTGATTTTTATGCTGGGGAGCACTCGGCCTTCCCGGGATCGATACAGAGCTGCTGCCTGTGCCAGGAGTTCTGCAGTCAGTGTCGGTGCCTGGGGCTGAGATAAATCCCTTCCTGGGCTCATTAGCTGCGCAGCTCCTCTCCCAGCTAATTGGGGCTGCAGAGGTCAGGTTCTGGCTATGACCCAGTCTGCTGCAGCCACGAGTCCCAGCCTGGGCAGCAGGGAGCACACGGGGATGGAGACTGAGATGTTCTTCCTTCCCATGGACCTGGGGAAGCAGTTTCCCACCTGGTTTCCCAATATGCACCTCCCTGGCCCAGTTTCTGCTGCCTTCCACTCCTCTGACCCCCCTGACATCCCTTCAGTGCCCTCCAGCACCTCCTGAGCTGCAGCTTCAGCGGTGCCCGGATGCTCCAAGGCCGACAGCTTCTCCAGGGGGTTGCGTTTCAGCTCCTCAGCTGGCAGGCTGTTTGTGAGCAGGTACAAGTGCCTGGATTTATCCTCATTTGTTCCCTGAATGGCTTTGTTTGCTTCTTTCCCTCACTGCAAACACCTGACAGCCGGGCTGTGCTCGCTCCGCGCGCGTGGCACCGGGACGAGCTCAGCATTCCTGCCGGGCACAGCCCTGCCAGGCTCAGGGCAGCAGCTGCTCCCTGCTCAGCCCCGCTCACAGGCACAAACCCCCTTTCCAGCCCGCCTGGCTGAGCAGCAGGAGCTCTGTCCCCAGCTGGCAGTGCAGCCAGGGCTGTGCTTTTCCCTTCCGATGCTCCAAGAGATCCAACTGCGGCTCTTCTGAGCAGGAAAAATCCTGCCTGTGCTCCCTTCTCGGGGTTACTCCAAACCTCAGTGTGAGCATCTGTTGCTCTTCACAGAATCCCAGATGGGTTTGGGCTGGAACGGACTTTAACACCATCCCATCCCACCCCAGCCATGGCAGGGACACCTCCCACTGTCCCAGGGAGCTCCCAGCCCCATCCAGCCTGGCCTTGGGCACTGCCAGGGATCCAGGGGCAGCCACAGCTGCTCTGGGCACCCTGGGCCAGGGCCTCCCCACCCTCCCAGGGAAGAAATTTTTCCTAATATGCCATCTAAACCTACTCTCTGTCAGTGGGAAGCCATTCCCTCTGTCCTGTCTCTCCGGTCCTTGTGAACAGTCTCTCTCCATGTTTCCTGTTGGCTCCTTCAGGCCCTGCAAGGCCACACTGAGCTCACCCCAGAGTTTCTCCTCCCCAGGCTGAACATTCCCAGCTCTCCCAGCCTTTCCTCCCAGCAGAGCTGCTCCATCCCTCTGCTCATCCCGGTGCCTCCTCTGGCCTGGCTCCAGCAGCTCCAGGTCCTTCCTGTGCTGGGCCCCAGGGCTGGGGCAGCTCTGCAGGTGGGGTCTCCCCATCCCCATCCAGTCCAGCCCCTGGCCCTGCACAGACCCCCCAACAACCCCCCCCTGGGCATCCCTGGCAGCGCTGTCCAAACGCTCCTGCAGCTCTGGCAGCCTCGGGGCCGGGACCATTCCCTGGGGAGCCTGGGCAGTGCCCGGCACCCTCTGGGGGAAGAACCTTTCCCTGAGATCCATCCCAAGCCCTGGCACAGCTCCAGCCGTTCCATAAATCCAACTGGAACAATCCACTTCCTCTTCCTTTGGCATCTCCAGCTCTGTGCTGAGCAGGAACACGAGAGGAGGCAAGTAATGATTTTATTTCCAGCCACAATTTATTGATTTGTTGGACACAGGAAAAAGAGGAGTTGACACGGATTAATGCACATCCTCTTCCCTCCCACTGTCCTTGGGCAGCCACCTGTGGTGCTGTGAAGCTGCTCCTGGGAAGATCTCCCACCCTGGGATGCTGAACCGGCCCCGGCAGCACCACAAAGCTTCCCAGGGCTCTGTGCTCCTGGAGAACCCCAGGTGTAACAGCAGGAGAGGCTTTTCCAGCATGGCCTGAGCCTGGAGAGGTTTCCAGGCCATGCAAAAAACAACTCCAAGGCTGGAAAAATGATTTCTTGCAAATGCTGGTTTTCCATGGGTGGGCACAGCTGTGGCCTGTGATTCCCCCGTGGCTGGACAAGCTCATGGAAGAGGCATCAGGAGGAAGGAAAACGGCCCCAAATGAACAAAGCTGCTTCTCTGAGGGTCGCAGCCTGGGAGGTGCCAAGGCAGAGTGTGGAACAAAATTATTTTGGTTTCCAGCTTGTTTCATCACATGGCTAATGAGCAAAACCAAAGGAAAATGCAGCTCCCGGGCTCTGCCCTGTGCTGAAAACAGGAGCTGCCCCTGCAGACGCTTCCCTGTGCTGCCTCTGGCTGAGCTGGAGCTGCCCTGGGCTGACTCCAGCCCCAGCAGTGGGAGCAGCTTTGGAGCAGCTCAGAGGAGGTGGATGAGTCCCCCGCCAGCAGGGCCCTGCTGTGGCCCCAGGGATGGGTGGGAATTCAGCTCCAGTGAGGGACCCGTGTGCCCCAGAACCCGAGAGGCAAAGCAGCAGAAGGTGGCGTCTGGGACAAATCCTGCTCGGAGCTGAGTCCTCCTCCTGCAGGGCCACGCGGTGCCAGAGGCCCCTCCCCAATGTCCCAGCCCTGGGAATGTCCCAGGCCAGGCTGGACAGGGCTTGGAGCAGCCTGGGACAGTGGGAGGTGTCCCTGCCATGGCAGGGGTGGCACTGGATGGGCTTTAAGGTCCCTTCCAACCCAGAGCATTTTAGGATTCCATGTGCTGGTTTAGGTCAGATATTAGGAAAAATTTCTTCCCTCTGAGGGCGGGGAGGTGCCCAGAGCAGCTGTGGCTGCCCCTGGATCCCTGGCAGTGCCCAAGGCCAGGCTGGCCGGGGCTGGGAGCAGCCTGGGACAGTGGGAGGTGTCCCTGCCATGGCAGGGGTGGAATGAGTTGGGATTTAAAGTCCCTTCCCACCCAAACCATTCCAGGATTCCATGAGCTCACACCCTGCAAGGACCGGCCCCGGGGAGCTCTGCTCCTGCAGAAATGGGATTAAGGGTCCCTTCCGAGGTGCTTTTGCTGTGTGTGAGCAGCTGCCTGCGTTGGAGAGAGTTTTAAGGGCTGGATATTCTAAAATGACTTCCCTTCCCTTATAGTTTTAACCCATCCCTTTCCACCACCAAGGAGAGACAATTATGAACAGATCTAAGTGAAAAATGTAGTTTCAGTTCATTTTACCAGCCCATCCTTAGATCTCACTGGCCTTTCTCAGAGTCCTCTCCAAACTCTGAGCACTCCCGGATCCCCGGCCCTGGGCTGAGTCTCTCCAAAGCTGCTGTCCCCTCCCTGTCTGTGCCAAACCTCTTCCCTCCGGCCGTCTCTGCACATCCCTTGGCAGGATCCGTGTGAGGGCAGCCAGGGAGGGAAGTGAGAAGCTCAGCAGAGGTGACAACTGCACATCTCCATCAGCAAGGCTGAGTTATGGTCCCCCAGAGTCCACGTCCTCACTGCTGCGTCCTCCCCATCCTCCCACGGGCAGCTGCCCTGAAACCGCTACAGGAACCTCTAACCCAGCACTGCCCTCCCCTCCCAGAGCCATTTTGGAGACATTTTTGGAGTCATGAGCCATTTTAAAAGCTACAAGGCTCACCTTTGTAGCTGCTGCAAGTTAATTGCCTGCAAAAAAAAAAAAAAAGGAGCAGATTCATTATGTTTCTTTAATTGCCCTCAGGGCTGGGTGTGCTGTGAGGGAGAATTTAATTTAGCTCGGAGATGGTTTTCATTAGGGGTAAAGGAGGAAAAGTGTCGTGGGCTGTTCTGTCCCTGATGAACAAATCAATGTTTCGTGGAAGCGCTGGAGAGTCTGGGGCTGCTGGGGGATGAAATAACCCAAAACACGCCCTGGTGACACCCCTGCACTTTGCTGTGTTCCCCTGGAGAGAGCCCAGGTTGCTCCAGGGGCCTGGAATCGCTGGGATATCAGAGAACAGGAGGGGATGGGGCAGGGAGGGGCTGAGGAGCTCTGTGCAGAGCCCTCTTGCCCTCACTCAGGGTTTACATGGGAAAATCAAATCCCTCTGCCCCAAAAAGGCTTCACCCACGCAGCTCCTGGGCTGGGCAGGGAGGGCTCACCTGGGCTCTGCAGAGATGGCCAAAATTCCGGGGAAACAGAGACACCCGAGGTTTAACTCACCCAGAGCTGCCCAGCAGGACGAGGGTTCTGCATCACCACGAGTACCCCACCCACCCCTGCCCTCTGGAAGCCATTCCCTGGGTCCTGTCCCTCCAGCCCTTGTCCCCAGTCCCTCTCCAGCTCTCCTGGAGCCCCTTTAGGCCCTGCAAGGGGTTCAGAGCTCTCCCCAGAGCTTCTCCTCTCCAGAGGAGCACCCCCAGCTCTGCCAGGCTGGCTCCAGAGCAGAGGGGCTCCAGCCCTGGAGCAGCTCCACGTCCTCCTGCTGTTGTTCCCCAGCTCCGCAGGTGGGAGGAGAGAAGGAGGAGGAACCAGGGGATGCTTTATGTCTCCTTCAGGAGCGGGGAATGCTTTCAAGGATAGAGCTGTCGGGGAGCTCTTTCTCCTCCCTCCCTTTCTCCTTTCCTTCCTCCCTCCCTTTGCTCTCCCCCGGGGCTCGGTGGCGCTGCGGGTGACCTTGGAGAGCGGCACTTCCCTGGAATCCCAGCGGGATCTCCGAGCCTGACAGGGCCGAGAGGAGCCCCTGGAGGCAGCAAAGCCCCGCGCGCCTTTGAGGATCGCGCTCCTCCGGGGCACAGAGCTCCCCTCGAGCTCCTCTCCAGCTCCTCTCCAGCTCCTCTCGCTCTCCTCCCTGCAGGAATTCGCGGCTGCCTCCCGGGCTCCTGCCAATAACCGGGATTTGTGGAAAGAAGATGACTTTAGCCAAGTTTGTTCGTACTTTTGGTGTAGATTATGGTTCAGTCAAGGTTTTTATCTCAGAAGGGCTGTGCTGGGCATGCAGAGGTAGCTCCTGTATCTACCCAATTAATGAGATTAATCTTATTGATTTTAATTGGGGCGATTCACTGGCTGGAGATGAAACAGCAGCTTATTTATCTGCTGGATCCTGGCCAGACAATGCAGCATCTCGAGGATCTGGCCCTTAAATTTCACAACCTGCCACAGTCAGTGCAGGAATCCTGCCCCTTCCGTACGGTGAGCCTGGAGTTTATGGTGGGGGTTTTATTGCTGTGATTTCAGGCCGAGTGCCCAGGAGGAGCAGGGTGATTGATATCCAGGGAACAAATCCAGGGGTAATGGTGCCCAGGAGCCAGGGGCCGGGGGAGCTGGCAGCTCAGATCTCCGGGCAGCCAGGTGGAACTGCTGATTCCCGAGCTGCACTTCGGATTCACTGCCAGGAACATCCAGGGATGGATTGCTGGGCCTGGAAATAAAAATTGTTTATGCACAGAGCTCCTCACTCTGCTGAGAGGGACCATTAATCCTGGTTTTACAGGCCCCTGGGGTCCTGCCTGCCCAGGGTGTGCAGGTGGGAGCTCAGGGAATCCTGGAATGGTTTGGGTGGGAAGGGACCTTAGAGCCCATCCAGTGCCACCCCTGCCATGGCAGGGACACCTCCCACTGTCCCAGGTGCTCCCAGCCCCGGCCAGCCTGGCCTTGGCCACTGCCAGGGATCCAGGGGCAGCCACAGCTGCTCTGGGCACCCCGTACCAGGGCCTCCCCACCCTCACAGCCAACAATTCCTGCCCAATATCCCATCCATCGCTGCCCTCTGGCACTGGGAAGCCATTCCCTGGGTCCTGTCCCTCCAGCCCTTGTCCCCAGTCCCTCTCCAGCTCTCCTGGAGCCCCTTCAGGCCCTGCAAGGGGCTCGCAGCTCTCCCTGGAGCCTTCTCCTCTCCAGGGGAGCACCCCCAGCTCTCCCAGGCTGGCTCCAGAGCAGAGGGGCTCCAGCCCTGGAGCAGCTCCGGGGCCTCCTCTGGCCTGGCTCCAGCAGCTCCACGTCCTCCTGCTGTTGTTCCCAGGGCTGGGGCAGCTCTGCAGGTGGGGTCTCAGCTGAGTGGGGCAGAGGGGCAGAATCCCCCCCTGTCCCTTGGTGCCCCCCCTGGCTCTGTGTCCCAGGGTCCTGCCCAGTGTCCTTCTCCAGCCACCACTGCAGAGCCAATGGAGAAAGGTTGCTCCTGGCTCTACAATTTAAATATGTCCTGGTTTTTCATCTTTGTGACCAGCTGAGGGTCCCTCTTCTCGTTGTGTTTCTCTCCTCCAACTTTCTGATTTTTTTCTTTCACCATTGCCTTCTCTTTCTCCTTCTCCTTTCCCCTCCATGTCTCAGTTTCACTCCGCCCTCCTTTAGCTAAGGCACAGATCAGGGTTTTTTAAGGAAACCTCTCCTCCCACCTCTCCTCCAGGTGCTGCCTGGAGTAGCAGTGAGGCCCGAGTCTCCCCGTCAGCTCCTCCCTCCCAGGCATCCTCACCTTTGCAGAGGAGCTCAGTGGATCCCGAGCTGCTCCCGAGGGAAGGGATCCACCCTGCCCAGAGCTCAGCCCCAGCCCTGGCCCTGGGGCTGCTCTCGGATCCATCTCTGGCTCCAGCAGGGGTTTGCATTCAGCTCCATCAGCGTTTCTGTGCCAGGGAAACAATCATGAGAAACCTTCCTTGGGCTGGCATGTTCCAGCTTCTGAACAAGATGGATTTTGTTAGGAAAACCTTCCCAAGGAGCAGGATTTCCTGCTGTTCCTCAGCTTTCTCGTGAGGGGTGAGCTCTGCTCCATCTCCAGCACAAGAGGCAGGACACAGCTTTGGGTGGGACATTGGCAGTTCCCAGGGTCTTTTTAACAGAAGTGTCCCTGCATTTGTTTGTAGTTTTCAACGCTTTTTGGTTGGTTCCTGTGGGAACGCAGGGAGCCAGAACAGAGCTGCCAAGTCATGGGATCCTGGCATATCCTGAATTGGAAGGGATCGTCAGCCCAGCCCCTGGCCCTGCACAGACCCCCCAACAACCCCACCCTGGGCATCCCTGGCAGCGCTGTCCAAATGCTCCTGCAGCTCTGGCAGCCTCGGGGCCGGGACCATTCCTGGGGAGCCTGGGCAGTGCCCAGCACCCTCGGGGGGAGAACCTTTCCCTGAGATCCATCCCAAGCCCTGGCACAGCTCCAGCCATTCCCTGGGCTCCTGTCCCTGGCCCAGAGCAGAGCTCAGCCCCGGCCCCTCCGCCTCCCCTCGGGAGGAAGCTGAGGACACTTCCTGCACCCCAGAGAGGCCACAACAAACCCTGTGACCCCAGGGACCTTGATGGTCCTGGGCACTTTGTAGAGAAATGTCCAGGTGCTGCCTCCAGGGAACAGAATTGCTGGGGCTGAGCAGGAGCTGCGTTGGGAGTGTTGGAGGTTCAGACCCTTCTTGATGTCACCGTGGCAGCAGCGCCTGCTCTGCCCTGCTTTGGCTGACCCTGCTCCTCCTGAGACTTGTAAAAGCTTCCCAGAGCCATGGAAAAAGGGCAGATTTGGGGCCGTGCATCTCCCAGCAGAGGCAGCTCCCACAGGAATGCAATCGATCCTTCGTGGGCAGGAGTTCAGGAAGTGGGAGCAAAATATTGGTATTTTCTTTGAGGGCCTGAAGACAACGTGGTCTTAAATTATTCATGGGACCCTCCTGGCAGCACATGTAACACCGGAGAGAATCTGTGCCCTGCTTAAAATTCTGAGCCTGCCTATGCAAGGGGAATAATGATGAGACTCTTGTAAATGTTAAAAAGGAATGTCTTAGCACTAATTAAACCTATTTATCTTGCACAGCTCGAGCAGTTAACAGCCCAGTAAAAGGTATCACCGTGTAACAGGGTGTTTATTTATCAGATGATTTTCATGAATGTGAGGGCCTCTCCTTTACAAATGATTTGATGAAAGAGCAGATGGCACATGAAGATAAAAAAAGCCTGACTGTTGCCCTGGATGTGAGCTCGGAGTGAGGCAGCTCCACTGAACATCATCATTAATATTTAAGGGCAGAGCGAGGCTTCCTCAGGACACAGAGCTGCCTCCTGCAGCAGGGGAGTGGGAGAATCCTGCGATGTTTGGGTGGGAAGAGACCTTAAAACTCAGCTCACTCGACCCCCTGCCATGGCAGGGACACCTCCCACTGTCCCAGGCTGCTCCCAGCCCTGTCCAGCCTGGCCTTGGCCACTGCCAGGGATCCAGGGGCAGCCACAGCTGCTCTGGGCACCCTGGGCCAGGGCCTCCCCGCCCTCACAGGGAACAATTCCTGCCCAATATCCCATCCATCGCTGCCCTCTGGCACTGGGAAGCCATTCCCTGGGTCCTGTCCCTCCAGCCCTTGTCCCCAGTCCCTCTCCAGCTCTCCTGGAGCCCCTTTAGGCCCTGCAAGGGGCTCGGAGCTCTCCCTGGAGCCTTCTCCTCTCCAGGGGAGCACCCCCAGCTCTCCCAGGCTGGCTCCAGAGCAGAGGGGCTCCAGCCCTGGGGCAGCTCCGGGGCCTCCTCTGGACTGGCTCCAGCAGCTCCACGTCCTCCTCATGCTGGGGGTGCCAGAGCTGGAGGCAGCACTGGGGGGTCCCACGGCAGCAGAGCAGAGGGACAGAATCCCCTCCCTGGACACTTCCTCGGACTCAGCCCAGCACCTGGAGGAGCTTCTTGTCCAGCCCCACCCCGAGTCCTTCTCCCCAGGGCTGTGATTTCCTGGCTGCCAGACCTTTCCCCTCCTTGTTCCTGATGTTGGAGCATCCCACGGTCATCTGGAACCAGCACAAGGATCAGGCCTGCAGAGATCATGGGAACATCTGGCACATCCCTTGAAAACATCTCTGCACCTCCAGAGAGCTCTGCTGCCCTGGGAGAGAGAGATCCAGCTGGAATTTTTAAAATACCCTCTTATTTACAGTATCAATGTCATCAAACAGGATCCATTGGTATTGTAGCATCCCGCAGTGATCTGGAACCAGCACGAGGATCTGGGAGGAATTTCTTCCAAATATCCCATCTAACCCCGCCCCTCTAAGGACAGGGCCGTGTCCCCTGGGGTGTCTCACTGCACAGGCAGCCCCACACCAGCTGGACAGTCAGGTGGCCACCAAAAGGTGAGGAGATGCAGGAATCCCCTGCGTGTGCCAGGACACTCAGCTGGGTCACCCCACAGCAGCTCTGCAGTGCTGGAGGAGGGTGTCCCACACACAGAGATGTCCAAACTGTGGGGCCTGGCATGGGAATGACCGGAACAACTGCTCCGGGCCCGCCAGGCTGTGCAGGGCAGCACGGGGAGGTGCAGTGCCCACAGCCTGGCACACAGGAGAGCTGCCAGCAGCCCCTTCTTGTCCTGGCTCCCCAAGTCCTGCAGCCCCTTCTTGTCCTGGCTCCCAAGTCCGGCTCTCCAAGGCCCTGAGCCTCCTTGCAGGTCTCTCCAAGGACGTGGAACAAACACCACCTGACTTCCAGAGCCGGAGCAGAGGTGACCTCCTCTCTGAAAGTGCTGACTGAGGCCAGCCCTGCCTGCATTGTCACCTTTGTCACGCCGCGTCCCCACCCCGGGGAGGGCCAGGCAAGGGCCAAGTCAGCAAATGGAAAGGGGCTGCTCTGTCCCCTCCGTGCCAACACCTCCACTCAGCTGGTTTTTCCAAGGACACGAGTTTGGGAGAGGTGATTCCAGCTCATGGATGTGGCCTGGAGGGCACTGGCTGTTTGCTCCAGTGCTCCTGCTGACGTGGGCAGGAGAGGGGGTCCAGCGGGAAACAGGAGATGAAAGGCAGTGCTGAGGAGCAGGGAAGAGCCGCAGTGTCCCTGGGGAAGCGCTGAGGAATGAGAGAGGAGGGAGAGCTGGAGTTCCAGACAGAGCCGGAATTTTGGTGTCGGGGTGTTCAGGAGAACAGGCTTCACATGGGAAAGCTTTGGAAGGTTTGGTGTCTGAAACAATAAAAGCTGGTGTGGAGAGATCCTGAAGGATCAGAGGGGATGGGAACACAGGCAGTGATTGATTTTTAGGGCAAAGGAGTCAGGAGAGCTCCTGCTCGTCAGTGGCCTGGGCCCGTGTGGCCACACTGACCCCCCCAC
>VYZT01020444.1:10772-36689 GCA_013400735.1 Pomatostomus ruficeps
CCCCCAATGTAATTCAGGTTTCAAACTGATTGAATCCAGTCCAAAAGGGACAAAATGCAACCACCACCCACTCACCCCCAAAAGACCCCCACAACAAATACATGCTCATACTTTAAATAGATAGAATAACTTTGATCCTGTAAAATTTGAGGGCATGCTAAAAGCTTTCCTCACAGAAATTGTTACTACAGAAAGTACTGACAAGATAAACACCTCAAATCTGTTGAAGTCTTTATAGAAATTTTATTAATCCTTTAAGATCTACACTTTAGTTTAAAAATTCTATGGCCATTGTACATTTTTTCTGCACAAAAAAATTGACTGATTTTTAAATAAATGTATTTGGATTCTACAGACACTGACTAATGTCAGTCCTATTCTATGAAACAGAATTTTTGCAAGGACTAACTACCACCAAAAAATTTGTGAAGCATTATATGATGTGAAAATTCCAGAAACATTTGGACATTTTGATCAGACATCTGTGAGAATTCTGAAGAAAATAAGAAAGCACAGTTAGTAGAGAACCTTCTTCCAAATTATTTCACAATTACGATAAAAACTACATATTATATATGAAGGGCTTTGATTGGTAAACATCTCAGAAACTTACAGTGTCCTAAAAGATTCTATAAAATGATAAAACTATAAGTGGCAATTTGCAAAGCAGTGATCTATCCATATTCACAAATGAATACTGCCCTTTGTTTTATTGGGTTTTGTGGAGAACATGGCCTAAATGTTCAGTCAGGAAGACTTAATTTTCTCATGGTTACAATTAAGAAACCCTGCACTGCCAGAGTTGATGGCTGGACAAAAGCAGTCTCTGTAACTATATATGACTGGGGAATAAATGTGAGCTTGGCTCACTCTTGTAAGAGGAAGTGTGAAGCAAGGTGGACTAACTCTCCTCTTGCTCCTCTCTGCTTTTGGTGTCACTTTTGATTTGAATCTTTTCCACAGGCTTAATCAGTTCATGGCTACATTTACCTGTACAGAAATTTGCATAGCAGCTAAACTGCACAAAACTTTTTTATCAATGTGTTTTTACTTTGTTTTAAGCACAGAAATTGAGAGTAACCTCATCCCAAGTAGCTACAAATCTGTGACAAGTTCAGTGTGAGATCCTTGAATTACAGTTGAAACTTTGCCTTTAGTTCCCTCCCTTAGATCTGTCTATTTTCAGTAAGGATGACATTCGCTCACCTTTTACCCATAGCCTAATTATTAAAGTTTTGAGTAGAAATTTTCTGGGGGTAAGAATGAGCAAATCTGTCATCCCCCAATCTGCAAACACGCTAAAAGAATGCATCATAGAATCACAGAAGAAACTTTTTCCATCCACAATAGCCACTGTCCGTCAGATTTGTGTCATTTTATTACCGTAAATATGAGTCAGTAGCTTCTTCCATTAACTTGTATCTAATTGTCCATTGAATTCTGGTGCAAACGCTTTCCTCAGAGTGCTGAATATTGAGTAGGGGTGAGATTTTCTCACACTACCACTCTTAATGCCTCTGCTTCTGCTATTCTCTCTCATACATGAAAGACAGAGACTCGGTCCTTTTTAACTGCCCTGTCTCTCTCTCGCTCTCTTTGTTATGGGGGTTGCGTGTGTCTTCTCAACAATAGAATCCAGACTGAGAATTAGAAACAAGCATCTATTATGCTGAAGTCTTTAAGGTATGATGATTTTAATAGCTATCAACACTATTGATGATTAATACCAATGCTCAGCAGTGAAAGACTTCAGGGGATTAAACTATGAGACTGAAGCTGAAAATCCATGGTCTCTGGTAAAACTACAATAAAAGTCACTCTCCTTCTGATGGGTACAGTGGGGGCAGATAACACACACTGACCAATGGACTATGCAACTGCCTCCTGATTGCTGTGGATTTCTTCAGAAAATTCAAAACACACAAAATATATTTCCCCTTATATTCAGCTCTACACATGGTTGATACATCATCTCTCCCCTGGATAAACAAAAACGAATTGATGCCTGTACCCAGAGAGTGGTGTAAATGGAGTTAAATCCAGATGGCAGCTGATCATAAGTGGGGTTCCCCAGGAGTCAGTACTGGGGACAGCCTTGTTTAATAACTTTACTAATGATCTGGATGAGGGGATTGAGTACATCTCCAGGAACAGACAACACCAACTTGGGTGGGAGTGTTGTTCTGCTGGAGAGTGGAAAAACTGCAGAGGACTTTGGGCAGGCTGGATTCCCGGGCTGAGGCCAATGGTATGAGATTTAATAAGGTCCAGTGCCAAGTCCTGTACTTGGGCCACAACAATCTCATGCAATGCTACAGGCTGGGGACAGAGTGGCTGGAAAGCTGCCCATTGGAAAAGGAGGTGTTGGCTAGGGGTGTCCAGGTGGCCAAGGCAGCTGACCATGAGCCAGTGGTGTCCAGGTGGCCAAGAAGGCCGATGGCATCTCGGCCTGTATCAGCAATAGTGTGATCAACAGGAGACGGGAAGGGATTTCCCCCTGTACTCAGCACTGCTGAGGCCACACCTCAAATCCTGCGTCCAGTTTTGAGCCCCTCACTACAAGACAGACATTGAGGTACTGGAGCATTTCCAGAGAACGGCAATGGAGCTGGTGAAGGGTCTGGAGAACAAATTATATTTGGAGTGGCTGAGGGAGTTTGGGTTGTTCAGCCTGGAGAAAAGGAGGCTTAGGGGAGACTTTCTTGCTCTCTACAACTGCCTGAAAGGAGATTATAGCAAGGTAAGGGTTGGTCTCTTCTCCAGGTAACAAGTGATAGGAGGACAGAAAAAGGCCTCAAGTTTAGCCAGAGGAGGTTTAGATCTTATATTATGAAACATTTCTTCCCAGAAAGATTGTCAAGTGTTGGAACAGGCTGCCAAGGAGAGGTAGTGGAGTCACCATCCCTGGAGACAATTGAAAGACATGTAGATGAGGCTTTTTTTCTCTGATTCCCTGCTCTTTGCTTTTGCACTGGTGATATTTTCATGTAATACACTATATTTCTCAGAACAGCTTCTCTTCCTGCTCAATCTTGTAGTCAAACCCTTATCTTGCTCTTTTGAACATCGCAATCTAAGGTAATTCAGTATTATGAATTCCTTTTCAAGTCGTAGAAGAGGATAAGACAGGTCATGAAAAAACAAATCTTTGCTGACAAGTAAATAGCTTTGATAACCTAATTGCCATGCATGACAAAAATCAAAAGACGTGGAAATTTATTTAACTAAGCAATATTTCATTCTTTGTTTGCATGCTTCTGATCAGTGCTTTCATAAGGTTATAGAATAATAGACCAGAGTTTCTGTCCTGGATCAGATTAAAAACAAGGCCTAAATACAGACACAAAAATCCCACACTTAAATATATCTGTGTTGTAGTCCCACATATTTTAAAACTCATGGTCATAAAGGAGACAGCTAAGCACATACCTAAGTCCTTAGAGGATCAAGGAATCTAAATAAAAATCAATGGCCCTTTGAAGTGAGCGCATTGGTATCAACTTCTACCGTTACTTTCTAAAACATGGCATCAAGATATTCTCAGAGTGGTAAAGATTTTTAGAGGAATAATATACACCATACTCTAAAAATTTCAATGGTTACCACCTATCCCCCCCCAAAAAAAAAACCCTCCTCTGTTTTGGGATCTAGTTAAGATACATTGAAGAATATAACTTATAATCAAGAATACAGATGATATAGAATAAAGAGTACACTTCAAACATATGAAAACCATATGCTGGTTATATTATTGAGGTGGTACTTATTTGAGATGTATAGAAAGTTACAGAAGATAACACCTCAATAAAGTAATTTATTCAAAGCTGATTTCTTAGTGTTCATAATTTTAAGTTCCATCCATCCATCCATCCATCCATCCATCCATCCATCCATCCATCCATCCATCCATCCATCCATCCATCCTTCCGTCCACCCATCCCTTCATCCACACACCTTTTGTCCCACTTGCTGTGGCAGAACAGTGGGCACCAAATTTAAATTTATTGAAATTTAAAGGCATCTTCCTTTTTCTCAAGCAGATTAAAAAGAAATAGAAATATGGGGACTCACCAACAAAGGTTTTTAAAAAATGTTCCACTTCATATGGCTATAAAAGAATCACCAATTTAAAGAGTGTTGTGTGCTGCCTTCTTCTTTAAAGTAATTTTTGTCTGCATTCTTTCTTCATTTAAACAAATGCTGTTTGGTTACAAAATAATTACTGATCACTGTATTCATGGATGCTCATAGGCCTCTGCATATGAGTAAATACAGTAGATTTGCATGAGCCATGTTTAAGATAATTTCTAGGTTAGGTCTGGTAAAAGCCTGAAAATTGGTACCTCAGTGGATGCACTTACAGAGACCAAAAGGACAACAGCTGTGCAGCTAGACCTGTAATCATGGTAACAGTTAAAAATGAATTCATTCTGTCTACATTCTTGAAATTCATTTCATGTCCAGGGACAACAGTGTTAAATGAGTTTCATAAGATGGTTACATATTGTACTGTTGAGTCTTGTACTTATCTTAAAGTAGACAGATAGTTTTGGTAATTTCTCCTGTGTATAGAAAGATAAAAGTAACTCGGATTGCACTCTGTAGTTCATTCGATACTGTATCAACTGCTTTGATATTTTCTAAAATATTAGCTGCAAAAAATTAAAGATTGTTGTTTTCACATTTCCATTAATCTAAGGCTGCATGCAGCTGTTTCTTGGAGGAAGAAAACATAAATACCGCACTGGTGCACAGGCTCTAAATACCTTTATATTGGCAGCATGACCAATTTCTATCACTAATACCCAAAGCAGGGCTTATCATGATCTTCCTTCTTATCTGCCTTCCAAAGAAGTTTATGAATGCTGATATATGAAAAGAAAGCTGCATAAGTACAAAAATACACACACACACATACACACACACACACTGGAGGATGTTGAAAAGAAGATAAATATGTTAGCTGTTACATTCTGTATATCTATGTCCAGTTTCTGCTGGTGAAAATCAGTTTGATGGTTTCGTTTTATTATTGGTTGCAGCAATCACAAAATGTTGATGCTATTGGCTGATTCCCTTTAGCAAGAGCATCTTGTGCAGACCAGGACAGAGATATGCATGCAGAACTGTGCAAAAAACCTTCAAGCATTGCCATTTCTTCCATTTCATGAGCACTAACCCAGTGTAAAAATATATTAAAATGTCAAATCTCAGTTAACAAAAAAATTTATTGTTGCTGCATCTACAGGCAGGTCTACGTTCCCATTCTCATAACAAACTACTAACTTGACAAGAATGATGTTTCTTCTGTAGGAAATTCTCTGCATTTTAACTTAAAATGATAATGTAGCAGAAAAACTTAAGACTGCTTCACTTGTAAATGTGTTTTAATACTAAAATATTTTCTGTTTATAGAACCTAACAGAGAATGGCTATCAGTGAAGTAGGAAGGCTGGCTGTCTAATTGAGACCCATCCAATTTCCCATCATACTCAACATACCTTGTGTCATCTGGTTTGAATTTCTAAGATTATATGTAAATTTATATCTAAAGTGGGAGCTCAGACATGCAATTTCCCATGCTGCTACTTCTGTATCCCCGTACCTTGGTTTTAAATGTGGAAAGGAAAGCCTGTCCATCAAGACTGAAAGGGAACAGCAATTTGCTCTGACAGCTTCCCACTATCGATCCTGTAGGAATCAAGGTTCTTGCATGGGCCATGGTACACATCTGGTACTCAGCATAAACTAAATTTTTCTGTAGCTAGGCAACAATGCGCAGATGGTAATACTTGCTGAAGACAGAATAATCAATGACTGTGGAGTGTTCCAGCACGACAACAGCACAATATTTGAGCAATTGGACTCACTGTGATACACTTCTGTTTGCTAATGGTGCATCCAAATTTAGGTAAACTAGCTCAGTGTGCAGCCCAATTGCCATTTTGTGATGGCAAGTAGCACAGGACATTACAGGCAGGAGATTCTCCTTTTCCGCCTTTTTTTTGCTAGTGTACAAGAAAAGTCCTTCAAAATTAACATATATATCTGCCTCTGTCTGTGTGTTTGTGTGTGTGCATGTTCATAGAAACATATAAAATGCACCTTGGTAACCTTCATATAGTCTTTACATGCTGTGAGATTTAATAGGATTCTCATGCTGATCTTGTAATTGTTTGCTTTTAAGTCTTGCTGTTTTTCTTTGGGAGCAAATGGCCCATGGCTGCAAGAACCCAAAGTTAATGGCACTGGGTTATCTCTTAACCATCCTCCAGGTTAACTTGGGGCTGGTTATCTGTGCATACCAAATTAATTCCCAGGACACCACAGCTAAACAATGTGGATTCACTTGTTATGTACAGCAAGTTACAGGTCTCTAATACTCATGAGAATGTTTCAGTAAATATTAAAAGACAAACGACCCTTGCAGACTGGAAAAAATCCATCAGATTAAGGGTACAACTGAAGTCTTCTTGGGAAATTAGATTAGACTAAACAGAAGACGTAAAAATGTTTTACTATAAACAAATATGTAATAGGAGTAGACACGCTAATCCACTATCATAGCTAATATTTACAGTGTTAAATCTGATATATAGCAAGAGAACCCAAACCTTATTTATTTTGGTAAGACAAGAAGGAATTTGTTCTCATTTTTTCTCAGCTTCCGGACACCTCCTTTTCATCAGATTATTTAAAAAGGGTGCTGCCTATTATATCTTGTAACAGCTTGGGAAAATGATATAGTAGTGAATGGAAGTTGCAGGATTTTTAAGACACAAAAGTATTTGAAAAAGTCAGTGTTCCAAAGACATTTCACTTCTGTCACTTGATGTGACCACTGACAAAGATAGGACAGACAATTTAATACAAAATTAGCAGTAGAAGCAGACAAGACAAAAAAAAAAGTAAATATCTGGGAAGAAGGGCCAACATGGCAGGTGAGTATATTCTTTTGTGAAGGGTCAAAAAATACTGAATAGCATTTTTAGGAGCCTAAAAAAAAACTAAGCCTGGGAAGTGACAAAAAGAGGGAGCAAAAAAATGTTCAGTGAGAAACACCAAGAAGAGAAACTAGAAAAAAATGCATTTTGGAAAAAGAATTTCTTTATTATTATTCTCTAATTATTTTTGTTTCTTGAACTTTTTCCTGCTTTAAACAAGTTGAAAGTAGACATTTTCTTTGCAGACCAAATAGTTTGTTTTTGTAGCTCACACTGACTTCCCATTTTTTACTGTTGACAAGAACTACATAACATTTATCATCTCTCTGAGAGTTTGATCCAACACCACTTGAGTCAATAGAAGTTTTTCTACTGACCTCAAAAGGCTGAAGATCAAGCAGTGAATGAATGAAATGTCTTCCATGCATGTGCCAATAATAACAAACTCATCCCATACCTCGGGAGTGCATCTGATCCAATATCCTTGCCCTCCCCAAAACACAAAGTGAAGTGAAAGAGAGGATAAGCACACAGCTGTAGCTGTAACATCTAAATGGATCTCATGTCAGAGGGTAACACAAAGCTATTCAAATCTCCCAGCATAAATCAGCGGTTACTAAAAGGAACTGAACATCACTGCTTATACTTTCACAAAATCCTGTAAATAATAATGTTGACTGTGAGACACATGCCTGCCCCTTTTAGGGTATTAGATTTACCACCTTAGGAGCAAGAAAAAGAAAACATAATCAACAGGTAAATGTTTATTAAGTGGAAAACTGCAGACAAGTGTAAAACGCTCTTCTGAGGTAAGTGCCATGTGACTCTGCCAAATTTAAAGGAGACACTTGGGCTAGTTCCTTAAGCTGGCAATTCTGTGTTAGTTTGTGTGAACCTCCATAAGTTCTTTTCTTCAGTTGTGCACATCATCATTATATTTCAGATGAAAAACAACATTTTGCTGTTTGAATTGTAAGATATGCCTATAAAGAGATAAAGAATTGTTGTTATTATTCTTTATTCATACAATTCTAATTCTACCTTATTTTGGCTAGAGCTATAATATTTTAATTTTACTTAACTTTTATATTTAAATTTTACACATATATAAAGGGTTAGAGCACCCACTCTGATGTAATTTGAGAATTAGTCTCAATTCAAACCAAAATATTTTCACACAAAATGTATTACATTGTGATAAACTGTGTGGGCTTAGATGTAAGCTGTGTGTTAAATTCTTCACAAATATAATCACCTACATATATTATTTAATGGCTGTTTACAATGCTGTCAATATTCTTAATAGATACTAAAAGTATTGCACAAGGTGTCTGTTTAGTGACTGAGCATAAGGTTATAAAAGCCTGCTAATTATTTCAGAGATGAAAGCTGAGTTTTAGCTAAAAAGGAATAAGCTGCTAATGCTGATGGCCTTAGATCATCATTAACTATTTAATAGATTATCCTCATTTGCACACTAGAATTTAATCTAAGGCTTTGTCTTTAACCTCTTTCTAATCTTAGTTTAAACATGTATAATACATTCTGAGTCGATTTCTGAACTTGATACTGAACACGTACTTAATGCTGGATAATACAGCCAAAAAACTGCTAATGTATCATGACTGTAATCTTCCTAGATGCTACACTTTTTGACAGTTTTTAGGAAGACCTTAAACTGTGAACTTCCTCAGTAGACCCAGGCTGCAGGCAGAGGCACAGGGGTGCGTGTGGAGGGGTGAATATCACCCTCTGCTTTCTCTCCATTAGTATACAATAGACTGAAAGCTTCTTATCCTTTCTCTCTTTATTGTTAACTTTCTACACAGAAGCTTTCATGCAGGATTCTGTTTAAACAATGTGTCAGGGGACAAACCTGTAGAAATTGTATAAAAAGAATAAATTGGCAGTGGTGAAATCTAGAGTTCATGAACTAGTCCTGAGTTGCTTTGAAAGTTCAGATATAAATTTTAAAACTTAGGCCAGTGAAAAACTGAGAAGGGAGATGGATCACATAAGGGGATGTTACTTCATAGATAGTAAATATATGTAAGATATGAAAAATGAAAGAAAAATAAGATCTTGAAGACAAAACATGCCTGCATATGAACATCTAAACATAAACACACATATTTTCAGGCACAACAGACATTGTTTTGTTAGAACACTCCAGACATTTCAGTTCTGCCCTAACCACTTGTGTGTGCAGCAGTCAGATCAAAGCATCAAAATGTCACGCACTTCATGCCTGAAGTCTCCAACATGTTTTTCTCTGCTGAGGGTAAACAGGCCAAGGAAGATGATGTGCTAGTTAGCTTGAGAAAAAAGAAAAAAGAAAAAGTTTTCTTTATTCACATAACCATTGAACTGACACTGCAGTAATTAAAGAAGACAGGACTACAAAGCGTATCCTTGGACTGTACCTCCTGACTCAGACTGAGTCTTTGCATGTTAAGAAAGTTTTGTATGAAAGGTCAGAGTTTAACTTGCTTTTTGTTAGTCATTTACATCAATCTGCTGTTTATGACTCTCTCTGCATGACTGATTTGGAAGCTGAAAACATATAGGGATTTCCATGACCTTTGTTTTGCTGTACTTTTCCCACCACTTTGATTGTAGACAGAGACGAGTTAGCTCTTCTACAATTTTTATCCAAAATAGACATCGCTATTTAGGTTCCTTTTTATTCTTAAAATATTACTGAGGAAGAAAACAATATGAAGAACCATCTACTTTTCAATAAAGGTTAATGTAAGAAAATGCAGTCCCTGCACAGCTGCTGCAGCAGGAACATGGGAATGCATGGGCTCTGGAAAGATCATATCAAAGGATCTGTATTTTGCTTCCATTTCTACCATGTCTGCGACTGCCATCCAGAGGGTCCTGGACAGGCTGGAGAGGTGGGCCCATGCAAACCTCATGAAGTTCAACAACATGAAGTGTAAGTTCCTACACCTGGGTCTTGGCAATCCCAGGAACACCAAGAGGCTGGACAGAGAAGTGATTGGGAGCAGCCCTGAGGAGAAGGACTTGGAGTGGTGGCTCATGAAAAACTCAACATGAGCCAGCAGTGTGAGCTCACAGCCCAGAGAGCCAATGGAGCCCTGGGCTGCAACCAAGGGAGTGTGGCCAGCAGGTCAAAGGAGGTGATCCTCCCCCTCTGCTCTGGTGAGACCCCCACCTGGAGTGCTGCATCCAGTTCTGGAGTCCCCAGCATAAAACAGACATGGAACTGTTGTGTCTCCTCTCTCAGAGGAGAAACACAAAGTTGATAAGAGGACTGGAGCACTTCCCCTACAAAGACAGGCCGAAATGGGGTTGTTCAGCCTGGAGCAATCTTCCCTTCCAGTATCTGAATAGGACCTACTGGGAAGCTGGAGAGGGACTCTTTGTCAGAAACTGTAGTGATAGGACGAAGAGTAATGGATATAAATTGAAAGACGAGAAATTTAGGTTAGATGTTAGGAAGAAAATCTTTACTGTGAGGGTGGTGAGACACTGGAGCAGGTTGCCCAGGAGGCTGTGCATGCCCCAGCCCTGGAATGGTTCAAGACAGGGTTGGACAATGCTTTGAACAGCCTGGTCTAGTGGGAGATGTCCCTGCCTGTGGCAGGGCGTTTGGGAATAGATGATCATTAAGATCCTTTCCAACCCTTAACATTCTATGATTCTATGTTTGTATTCACACTAGAGATAGATGCCTCTAAGTCTCTGAACTAAACACTTGACTGATTGTTAACATCTGCACAGATTAAAAAATTAAGAAAGGTGTCTGATATAAAATCACCAGTTAGAAAACCTCCCTCAAATAATCAACATTCTGCTGGAAGAAGTGGTTATAACTCCAAATGTAAGCAGAGTACTTGATCCCTGGTCTTTCATGAAAATAAAAGTATTTACTTTTACCATAGTAAATCATTTGTAATATAGATATGAGTCGAGCTGTGTTTTTGGGCGAAGTTTTAGGCTTTCAAGAGAAAAGAATCCAGTCCAATTTTGAGGCCTTAAAGATCTTTAAAGCAATTGAATTTTGCAGTTTTTATCCAGCTCCCTAGTTGATAGAATACTATATCTCAAAGCTTCATACATAATCGACAAAAAATTTTTCTGTCAAGCTCAATTCTGCAGACTGAGTTATCTCTCTCCCAAAAAGAAAAGACAATCCCTATAGATCAGGTTTGAATCATGGGTAGGATAGAGATGTTCTCAACCTCCTTGCCATCTCTAGTAAGCCCAAGGATAAATATAAGACTTCAATGTCCAGTGCTTTTATAATACCAAGAATTTTGCTCTATTCTTTAAGAAGGAGTAAATCCCCTTTAAAATAGTGATGGAAAATGTGCAGCAAGGCCTTGGGTGCATAAAAGGAGTATGCTAGGGAATGAAACAGTTTGCATAAGAGATAAAAATACTTTTGGTAGTATAATAGCATTACTTAAACTGGAATAAATCTTCCTGAATCTGAAGGAAACTGGTTCACTCTAGGGTAATCTCAAACACTGGCAAAGGCACAGGGATAACTTTTGCTTCTGCGCAGTTTCCTCTCTATCACAGCCAGTTTAATTCACACAGCTGTATATGGTCCTTATCTAATATAAGTTAGCACATTTTTTTTTGTATAATCAGACTGATATATCATCAGGACTCAGGAATGGAAAAACCCTAGGGAGCATTGCTTATTGTGCCACACAGTTTTTGGTTTAGGGGCTGGATATACTCAGTATACCTCCTCTATATGCACAAATGTTCCTACCTAGTCTCCCAAACCTCTACAGGAAGGTATTAGGAAGATCATTATATATGTACAAACACATCATCTATTGTCAAACATTATTTTACTATGGTACTTTCTATCTAGAACAGCAGTTTATCATCCTTTGCCCTTAATACATGATAATTTCAAATAATTTAATATTTTTATCCAAGACAGTGAAATTACAGAATGGTATTTTTAGAATTCAATATAATGAAAAGGAAGTTCAGAATTAATGAGAATAGCTAACTGAGATATGGGAAGCAGCTAAAAGCAACTATGTAGCAAAGTCAAAGAAAAACCCAACAAAAGAAAATGAGTGGTGATCCAAGACACAGGAGGACAGCTGTTAATGGGAACATGGCAAAGAGAGATCTGAAAAAATGTTTTAAATATATATATGCGAACTCTTTCTAGAAGCTTTTAAACTCCTAAAGTAAGAGGAATTGCAGAATCAGTATATGCTTTAAGAATGTTGCAGATGAGCATTTTTCCAGATCACTAAAACCATATACATGTAAAGGGGACAGAAAGAGAACCAAGAAAACAGAAAGAACAGCAAAGATATGAAGCAGAACAAATGTCAGATGTAAATGCACAGAAGACAAAATAAAAACCTGAACAACAGTGAAGGTCAAAGAGACAATATATTTCTTTATGGAGAGAAACTTGAGGGAGAAATAAATATTGAGACACAGAGCAGCACAAAATTGTATATTAAAGAAATATTGTATTGTAATGTGTAAAGGAATTTACCGTATTAAAAGAAATAATGCTGTCCCTGTTGGACTAACAAGAAGTAAGAAACACGTGAGTCACCTGGTTACAGAATTGGCATAGCCAGAAGGAAAGAAAGTCAATATGTTTATCGTCCATAAACAGGTGTGTTCCTATGTTCAGCTTCAAAATAATAAAAAAATACCATGAAAATGACACAGCCTTTCAAACTTTTCACTTACATTCTCTATGGGAATGAAATGTTGCTGCTAGTGATAAAAACATAGCCAGAGAATCTAATGCCATGGAAATATGGTGCTTGATTACACAAATTTATTTTTTAATTATAGTAAGCAATATTAACGTCTTAAATTTCATTACCATTAGCAGAACTGAGAAAAACTTGAAATACCATTTTAGGTGTTCAATCTTTTGACAACACACTTGTTTTTTTTCATTGTGGTAGCTCAGCTGAAGATCACTTATGGCATTAACCTTATCCTACCCCTTTTGGTATGACAGAAGCACTGCCTGGAGAAGTGGAATCAAACCTGGTTTTCAACTGACTTTTTGTCAGCTCTTTTTTTCTGCTGGCATGAGTTCAATATATAGATAACTTTGAATATGTGAAGGGGCTTGACATTACAGCTGTAAATGGCAGCACGATGAAATACCTCTGTGCAGACTCCGTGTGAGTACCAGGAACCATTGGAGGTGAGAAAGCCATCCCTGCTGTTAACATTGCAGTTGCCTAGGAAGAAAATAAACATGGCATTTCTCAGTTCACACCCATTTAACATCCCACTGATTTCATGTGTGCTAACGTGGCTGCAAATCTTAAGCCTTTTCTCAAATGATGAAAATTAGCAGCGTTCCTTAAAGTTAAGTAGTTTAAACTTGTTACACCTTACGGGTATTCACCCCGGCAGGAAGCATTTTTTTTAGAAAGTCCACATCTGTTAAAATCTCCAGAACAGTCCAATATGGCCTAGATTTAGAGTCACAATCTGTCTAATGGCAAGATACAGCTGTCTTGCCTCTGCTGTTAGGGAGGAACAACTTCTTTCAGGCTATTCCAAGCATATGGGGAGCATGTTTTTTTACACAATTTACACAAAGTAGTGCACAATTTTCCTACTTCTTGGATATTCCTCTAAGAGTCACACCCATAAGAAAAATATGAAAGAGCAAGTAAGGGTTGGCATGCTCTGATTTCTCCTCCCCGTTCCCTAAGCCTCCTCAATGTCCTATTTCCAGAAAAGACAGAGGGAACAATTTGTCTATAGGCTCCATAATCTCAATGTGTCTGGGGCGTATGACTTTGATCATGATCTAATGATGGCTTTCTAATGATGGCTCATAACTTTGGATCTTGAGGAGGCTTGCATTCACCTGCATTGGAAAGCACAAGTGTCATGTATTGGCACACAAAGGAGTGTGCAGTTATACCTCTCTTTCTCGATGTTTGGTGGCTTATAACATTCATGACTAGAATGACTACAACATTTTTGAAGCTGGAAAAAAAGCCTTAAAAATTCTAATTTACTGGCTTCACTGAGTGTTCCTGAATAATAGATTTACTGGTTGGGTACTGCTAAACATGCAAAATTTTTAGTTAATTACTGACAGCAGAATAAACCTTATACTCCCCTACATGCTCCTGTGACAATAACATTTCCTTCCAGTTTTCTCTCATTGACTTTTTGAGCATTGCTGAAGTTAACTTTATTTAACTTCATTTTGAAGTTAAAATTAAAGGGTTCTCCTAAGGGAGTTGAACTGTTGTAATTATAATTAGTAGGCTTGGATAGTGTAATTATAGCTTAGTTTTAAAGAAAGAAAAGTCCATTTCAGTTGTAGTAGATTTCATGTATGTTGCTTTCAGCATAGAGGTTAGAGAGAGTCATAACTGAAAAGCGCAATCAAAACGATACATGGCCCATAACCCCTTTTCCTTCTCCTTCACTTAAAGCATCTATTCCTGACTGGGTCACTGCTGAGAGAGGCATTAATTTTCCACTGTTGCTTCAATAACATGAAGCAAGGTCCTTCCTACAGGCCAAGATATTCTCATCCATAAGTGTTGCTTGTGTGCTTCTACAACTTGATATATTTTTGAAGGAACAGTTGAATACTGAAAATATATCACATGGAAGTGGGTTTTTTTGATCATCATCTTAATGAAATATTTTGTTGAAATGACTCCAAATGAATATTTTTTACTTGATTATTTTCAAATTTGTTGTGCTGATTCTACAGTTTAGATTACATTTTGATTTTTCTTCTAATAAAAGTCTGATGCATTAATATACAATGCTGTATAAATACATAGAAGGTTTAAGCGTGACACAAATGAAAACTCTTTATGCCTTCAGTAAAAGTATTTCTGAACTTTTAATAGATTTTTCCAAATCCTGCCTTTTCATTCCAGTTCATAATGAAAATGTATTTTGAAATGCATTTTGAAATGCATTTTGAAATGTTGAACTGGAAGCTATGAAAAGACTGAAAACCAGCAACAGCTAAATGGCTGTACTTCACTGACAGTTCCTTTTTGTTATTTCTGGTTTTCTTCTTGAACATTTATCCGGTGCCTGACCAGTTCTAATAAGCAGTGGCAGAAAGATCTTTAAAGGCTCAGAATTTCAATGGTGTTCCTGTAAGGAACTAAAGTAATACATTTTTTTTCTTTCAAGAGATCCAGTTTATCCAAAGAAATATTAAAGGAGAAAGCATATTATATGTTTTGGTTCTATTTGTTCAGTTAGACTATAAGCAGTAGAAATACTAGGATATCTTTTTGGATACTGGGATATAAAATGATCATATTTTTATTAACTGTTGGAAAACGTTTTTCCTGTTTTATCTAAACCACTTTTCCTGCTTTTGTTTCTGGTCTGATTTTTAGGAAACTCAGTAAAATTTTAGTAAACTTAGAAGCCTTCTTCACAATGAAATTTAACAAAATCTTAAAGAAAAAGAATGGTGAGTAACATTTAGCTATTTTCGCAGTCTAAATGAGCACAAATTAAACACCAAAATGCTAAATTAATACAAGCCTTAATGAGCTCTGACGTGTAATCCATATGGCACCTGAAGCTAGAGAAAAGTATTACAATGTAAATGTACAGAATTTAAGTTTGTTGTTTTGTTCTCCTTTGACTTGGTTTTCAAAAATTCTCAGACAGAGAATATCTACAGATGCTTCCTTAGAGACAGAGTTGCTCTGAGCTCCTGAAAATTGAATCCACAGTGCATCAATGCAAACTACTGCCCAAAAATGTGGCACAGTGAGGAATCACGCTCTATGTTTGATGCTTTTTTTACTTTTTCTTTATTTTTATCTTCTCTGTGTGTTTTATGCTTTGCTTATATGATACATTTCTGAGGAACACAAAACCAGTGACCTCAGGATTTCTTCTGACAGGACAGGACAAGTTTAATAGCTAAAACAAGATACACACATTTGTTCCAGAGAGTAACCAGGTCTCCAACTCTGCTACAACAGTACCAACACAGCACACAGGCAGCTCCCCGATGGGATACTCCCTGCCTGCACAGGCTGAGCTCACAAAAACTATAGGCTTCTACTTTTACGCCTTCAGATGGAGCTTAAGAAGCAAAGACGATGTCATCTCCCAAAAGGCATAACTCCTGATAGCACAGGTTGCACTCAAAGGAACAAACACATGCTTTTTTTTGTTGCCCTTTCCTTGAGTTGAGATAAAAAGATCTTCCCAATGTTAAGAGTTAAAAGGAAAAGGAGTTGTATTTTAATAACAGACTCCAGTAAAAGAAAAGACCAAAAGACAAAGGGCAGGTCTCCAAAACCTCAGTGTGTTTTGTCATTAAATATAATTATCTGAAATTTGAGGTGCTTATCCAGGGCAGGGCACAGCCGAGCCCCTCAGCCACAGGTGGGCAGGTAAGAGCCCCGGGGAAAGCCTGGGCAAGGGAGGGCAAAACACTGTCTGGCAGCCAGGGCTGAGCCAGGGGAACCGTGCGGGAAACAGCCCTGCGAGTCCGGAATTTGGGAAAAGAAGGACGGGAGAGGTTTCTCAATATCTACTTTAATTGGCAAAAAATTAAATTAGTTTTCCCCAAGCGAAGATCTGGCAGATCAGTCAGGTGGCCTGATTCAGACATTCACATTCTTTGGCTGTTTCAGTGTTTCCTAGCTGTTGGATTTACTGCTAAGAGGTTTAGACAAAAAAGAAGCATTAAAACTATGTATTTAGGCTGCCTGAGTAAAGAAGGAAAGGTTCATCACTTCCAAGTACAAAAATGAGAGTTGTTTCCATGTCCTGTGACAATTTCATTCGATTTATACCACATTACTAACTACTTTAAGAACTAAGAATTCCTCAGACAATATTTTACCAGCTTGGGTACAGCTCACACTGCCCTAGTTTTTGCTCATGTCAATCTCTTTCCTTTGCTGATGTGCACGAGGTCATTTAGTTCTGGAAAGATTAAATCCAATGATAAAACGAACTAGTCAAATGGCTGGTAGGGCTGTTAAGTAGGTTTGTATGGCCTGTCTGTAGGGATCTCAGGATCCAGTTAAAATCAGCATAAATTTTAGTTATAATGAATCAGTAATCAGGCACTGTTCATGATTATTAATTATTGATATTACAGCTCCATAGGTCCTAGCTAATAAGAGAGTTTCATTGTGAACTACCCTGTCATGAGACACTCCTTCTCCTAAGTCTTACAGCTCAAATGGAAAGATAAAGGCTAAGAAATGAGAAAGGAAAAAATCCCAACACTCAAATATGAAGTAGTTACGCAAGACCATGCTCCAAGATCAATGGCAGAAGAAGGGAGGGAAGCAGCTTTTTTAAGTCTGACCCACGTGATGTTCACACTGAGCCCAAATGTCTTTGCCACACAAGAACACAAATGGGAACAGAGATCCCTTACTGCCTCAACCATTAGTTGTATTCTGACCCTGAAAACTCAAATGCTTCCACACATACTCACAGCTTCTTCGGTTTGCTCTCACTTCCTCTGCTAACTCCAAGTCATTATGCGGCTGATGGATTTTTCCTGTAAGAAAGTATTAGCCTTGCCATAAAACAAGACAGGAAAAACAAATGCATTACAGCATAAATGGAGAATAATGCAAATGCTTTGGCTGCTCTATTTTCTGCCTGTGTCCACCAGCTCTGGAGAGGGGAAAGAAGCATCTGTGTCCTGTGTATACTGTCTCTTGTTAGGAACAGCCAGAGATGGGCACAGAGGACAGGAGGTGTATCTGCATATGGCACATTCCTCTTCTTTGCTTGTAGATCCATCTAGCCAGGTCTAAAACAAGGCCAGAATGCACCATTGTAACCCATGGAGGAAACTGCTCTGAAGTCATGCACTGAATCTGTCACCTTCTAGAGTCAGAGTTTTGGCACTGAGTTTTTTAGAAACTGAGTCTGGTAGGAACAAGGATGATTTAGCTCATAACACAGTGAATAGCTGTTAACCAGATACTTTGCAATTTAATAAAGAGTCTGTGCAATATTTCTAAGTTGACGAGGGCAAACCCTGTTAGGATTGAATTTTTAATTAAAATTGTTACTGCCTCTTTCCCCTTTTGGTGTCAAATAGATCATTTACATATTCAACATAATTTCCCTTAATATCTAAATAAATGTTCCACTTAATGAAAGCATTTAAGCAACTTTTTAATGAAATAGTGAAATATAATATATAGAGCTGAGACAATTTTCTTGAATTTTAACACACACATGGAACATGTTATGAACTAAGAAAAATATTTGGAACCTGTTGGGCTGTAAATTACAACCCTTGGTGTATATTCATTTTTAATTAATTTTCTTAGTCATCCTCCCTAATCCTAATAGCTGCCTGAAAAAAAACTGTAGATGCCTTGGGGCAGGTGGGGAGGGGGTTGAGGGGGGGATTGTACATTTATATTTCTGAGATGTTTAATAAAAATCTTCATAGCCAACAGTAATAAATAAATAACAAAATATTTCAGTAGTATACTCAATAGAAATCCTGCTCAGGTTTTATGTTAAGCAAGTGTCTTTTTTTTCCCTACATGAATACAGTTAGAGATTTATTTTTTCTTAACATCTTAAAATAAACCTGTAAATATCCACTCTTTGGTTACATTTCTTCTTAAAAAGCCTATGTTTATGAAATATCACTGCAGTGATTAGGGGGAGAATATATTATCTACCTAAACAGGCACATTAAACCATAAGAAGAGTGGGTTAGATGTTTTAAATGATTTACATAACAAACCACAATTAGGGATAACTCAAATCTTTCTGCTCAGAAATGTTACCTCTGCCAGAGCCTATTTAAGCTCTAAAGAGGCATACTACATAGCTGCCTGATTTCTGAAGAATCAATAGGATTTTTTTTCTTATGAGGTTTTTGTTTTCCACCACTGGCTGATGTCATTTTCATTGGACTGAACGTTTTTAACAGATGTTTCTGTCTAATTACATCTTACAAATACTGTCTCTTTAGAATTTTAATGTAAGCTTATTTTATTGTTTATGACGAAAATAGGTTGTGACAGAAGACAGAGGATTTTTTTCCCACCAAAGCATGTATAGCACACAAACATTTCTAATAAACAGCATCATGAGTTAGTTCTCTGTATAGTATAACTTAATGTGATACATGCCTTCCAATGATGTTATTTTAGTGATCCAGAACTTGCTAGCTAGAGTTCACAACCTGTACATTTCACCTAGCTTTTCAGGTTCACTTCACACAAATATGATTCCAGATGAACTGCAGTGCAAACAAGTTCCACTTCATCTTGATTGGTGCAATATCATCTAGGGACCAATTAAATTGACCTCTGTGTGGTAAGACTAAGCCTAGAGTTTCCCTTTCCTTTGACTGTAAGATAAAGATGTGAGTGGTAAAGAATCTCACTGCCATAAAAACATATCCTTTGGGCATATATAGGAACTGTATGCTTAATAAATGCAAGACTTAAAGGACCCAAATTTTTTGTTGAATTTCAATAAGTCTTCATGTTGTGAGATGTGAAAAAGTGGTTTTTTTGTCCTAAACATCTTAAGCAAAGACGAATGTTCAGATACTCACCCTGGGGTCAGGAGCAAAACAGTTTGCTTAGCTCACCTCCAAATGCTCATAAAATGCCACAACTGCCTGAGCAAAATTCCTGTGTCTTTAACTTCAGAGATGTTACCAGCCTGACTTCTGCACAAAGGTAGCCTTTGGTGCAAGCAATCCACAGGATGATTTTGCTCCTTAAATTTCTCAACACCCAGTTGAGCAAAAATGACTAGTGATGATTTTTAGAGAATAAAACACACTGTGGATGGTATTTTACACTCTGAGAATGTTTTTGAAAGGTTAGAGAAATGATCTTGGATGTTACAAACTTCTTTATTGAGTATCCAGAACTACAGAACAAATGTTGAAAGAAAGAATCAGTAAATGACAAGCAGAACAAAAAGCAAACAGGGGTTTAGCACATGTAGGTTCTGACATTTATCTGATATCTCTCTTTGGAAAAAATCAAGGACATTGCTTTGATAAAGGTTTGCCAGACTAGGAAAATCTATTCAACTTAGGAAGGGAACAAATATAATGAGAGACAACATTAAGAACTGGCATATCAAGTTTAAAGACAGTTGCAAAGAAACTTTCTGAAGGGTTGATGCTAAGTTCTGACTCAAACATTCTCATTGAGGATCCTGCTACTACATTTAGCCTGATTATTCTGTTGATTATGTAAAGTAGAGGTACTGTCAGCACAGGAAAAGATCAGAATCTTACTCTAAGAAAAAAAAAAGACCTTGAGGACTGAAACAAGGAAATGGCATGAGATTTCATAGAAAAGTGCAAGGTCATGCATTTGAGGATTAATAACAAGAATTTCCTCCTTCACATGGAAAGTCATTAGTTGGAAATGTCAGAGGAAGAGCAAGATCTAGGTGTATTAGTCAATTATAAGATTACTGTGAACCATCTCTGTGAAGTAGCCATGAAAATGTCAAAAGCAATCCTAGGATTTTTCAGGCAAGGTATTTCACAAAGAAATATGGAAGTATTAATGTCATTGGAGCAGGCACTCCTAATATATCACCTGGAATGCTGCATATAATACAGGTCCATCATGTTGTAGGAAGATATATTGAATGTCAGGTATATTTCCACTGAATGTTAAACCTGAGCTCACTGCCAGCAAGCCTACTTACCACTGCTGTGAAGTCCTCAGTCAGGGACTACTGACATGAGATGTGAGGTTGAATTTGTTACTCCCAGAATCCTCCTTCTTTTTCTATTTATGGACATTATCTGATTGAAGTGCTGTTAACTGCAGTCAGTGCTTGGAAAATGTTGCATAAGCACAACCTGGAAGGGAAGCAGAGGAGAGCCACACTGATAATCATTGGAGTAGAGAACTTCTCTTGCAAGAGGAGCCTAAAAGATCCTGGATCAAATAACCTAGAAAACCTGGTGAAGTGCTGTGATGGTATATATTAATTCAGTTTGTTCATTTATTCATTCATTCATTCATTCATTCATTCAAAAGAACAAAATTACTATTTTTAGAGCAGAAAACAGAATACATTTCAGTATCATGGCAGGAAGGAGGCAAGCAAGTTTTAATCTGAAAGTGGGCCTCCTAACAGAATTTGAGATTTCTGTTTTCAGCCCCCTCTTTGCACATATATTTTCCCCTTTCCCACCCCATGCACATAGTCCTAGAGCACAGACACCAGGCTGCATTGTAATTCTGTATTTTAAATTTTGACATTTATAAAGCTTTGAGTTGGACACTTGACTCAATGAAATATGGTAAAAGCTGCATTTTCCAACTGGGGTTAGCAATATCACATAACAGCTGTCACTAAAATGTCACCATTGTTTTCTTTATTTAGTTTCTTCTTCCAGTCTTAAGTCTAATGAAACCAATTTTAAATTTTATTTTTGTACATATTATTTCAAGGGAATAACAACTTCTCCATGGAAGGAATTTGCAGTGTGAAAATACAGTATTGCATTAACTTAAAATGTTTGACTTCTGGAAAAATACCCGTCAACCAAAACATTTGCCACAGCTGGAGACGTGGCGGATGTTTAGTCAGAAGTCTAATTTTCACCACAACATAGGCATTGGCCAAATAAAATACCTGGGACTTGTGTCAATATATTTCAGGAAGAATTTAAGTGAAATTACTCAGCATTTACTAAAAACAGCTGCTAAATTTGAATAATTTGAAGCACTTTAAATGAAAGTTACAAGTCTTCAAGTGAGATCCTTGTGAATTGCTCTGCTTTAGTATATCTGTGACACCAATTAGTCTCTCAAGATTTTGTTCTTGAATTTGCAGAAGGCGTTTATAAAAACTTTGAGTGACCAGTTTCAGAAGCACTTTTTAATTGCCTCCTAAGTCCTGAGCTGGTATTTGGAAGAAACTTCTTCAGTCCTGCTCATAGAGCTGATGGAAGCCAATGCAGTAACTGACACTCACAGGTCCTTATGACTCAACACCTGAAAGTTCCTAGACCTGAAAGTCTAGAACAATTTTTCAAAAGACAAAAATAGCCACATGACCCATATGCTTCACTTCAATGAGAATGGACTGGGAAGACACGATAATGCTGAATTTAAAATTAATGGTGTTCTCTATGTGGCCTCTAGACTTCCTGAGGAAAATGAGAGTCACTTCCTTTTACAGGCCCCAAACTTCTGTTCTTTGGTTTGGTTGCTGTCACAGCAAATTACAGCACAAGAACTTTAAGAAGTAGAAATCACAGCTTTCATTGGCAATATATTCTCATGTTTTATGGACATAATACCCAGAAAAACAGGGTTTCATAGAAGTTTCGACAAGAATAGGGTGAAAAAGGAACAAGACCCTGTGAACCAGGAGGGTGCTCCAGATTGTTTTCCCACATAGTCCCACTACACTTGGTGTGTACTCTTGCAGACACATGTGTAGGGCATAAGTGCACACACAATAGGAGACTGACCCACCACTAGGCTTGGAAATCTGGCTGGGTCAGCTGTCACTGACATTGCTATTAATAGGCAATATAATTAATATAATTAAGGGAAAAAGTGATTATGCACATAAGGACTGTTTCAATTGCACAATTGTACTCTTCCCTAGTACAGATATATCATTACCAGAAATCCCTTCCATTAACGACTCATTTCAAAACATTTAGCAACAGTATTTTCCATATTCCATTCTTAATTATTATTTAATAAAATCTCCTCTAATTTTCTTCAGTAAACCATTCTGTGAACCTTCAAACCTCTTCCACTCTTAATATTTCTATATTCTTCAGCTGTTGACTTTACTGCTGATATCTAAAGAGACAAAGGTAATAAGCTGTCTAATAGAAGAGTGAAGTTAGATTATTTAACTTTCTCATTGATTTTTTTCCCGTTGAAATTCAAGAAATACTGAGAGCTGTAATAAACAGTTTACACTGTGTAATTAGATTAAGAATTTGCTATGGGAATATTAGATGAAAGGGGATAGGAATGTTTTCAATAGTTTAGCTTGTTCCATTGCCACAGAAGTTATGTAGAATCTTCACAAGTCTGCTCCATGCAGACTAGAGGGGTTTTGTGCATAATCTCTGCTTCAAACTCATTAAAGAATGATATCAATAAGAAGTTCTCAACTATTTGCATTTTCAGCATTTTGTTTAAATATATGTAGCATCTTTAAAAGTGTCATTAAATAGGCCCTGTCTGAGGTTAAATTCTTTCTTTTTATGATGGAGACAATTCTGTTTTAAAATACCTAGTGGGATTTTGAGTGAAAAAAAGTGTACATAAAGAAATAATGTTCTGATTCTGTTACCTAATCATACTGAATGTGAAACCTATTTCTGTAGATTCTAATTCTAGACCATTGTCATTCAGTCAACAAACTAATGAAGACTGATAAAAATAGTTTCTTTCTTTTTTTTTTATTTTAAATGATCCAATCAGACCAGGATGTTTTAATTTATCAAATGCTTTGAAAAGAAAGCATGAAGAGAAAATCATCAAAGCACAGAGTACCTGCATCAAAGATACTAAGATTATAGCAAAGCAAAATGAGGATAAAAAAATTATAACTGAATCAAACCTCCAAACCTCCAAGCAGCTAATTAAAAAAATAGCTTCTATTTCATAGTTTAGTTTAGTTACAGTTTGACTGTCTTTGTCAAAATTACTGTTGTAATATAAGATGTACAAAACAAGGAGGATTTCATTTTGAAGTGTACTCTTAACAGTTAATTTCACTTGAGCTCAGATAAGCTTCATCTAACCACTTTGGAAGATTTCTATTAAATGTCATGCATAATTACATAAAACTTATAGAAATTTATAATCATCATACTTTTGGATGCTTTCAAGATTCTAGAGAACCTCTCAAGCATTACTAGTCTGATACTCAGCTTTCCTGTTAAGCAGCCAGCTGCCTTGAAATTCAATTTACAGAATGTTTTTCATTCATTTTCCAAGTAATCAGTTTAAACTTGAACAAAAATATTGAATTGACTATGAAGAAATGTAGCTGTTACTTACCATAATAAAATATGGTAATTTGGCACGGCCTTTTATTTGAGGTGGTTTTCCTTTAATATCATACTTCAGATTTTTGATTTGAGAACAGGTTGCTTGGTTTTACTTTCCTTCTGTAGGAGTAAAAAAAACCCAACTACTGTATCTGATTGTTAAGGAAAAAAATATTATTTTCAGAAAAAAATTACCAACACTATAATCAATGTCATCACAGTGTTGCCTCTCAATGTCTTACAAAGCAGTTATCCCAGATTTCTCCTCTGTCCAAACTGATCAATGGCTAGTTCCTCTGACATGCAATTAATAAGCTGTATGTATGAATCCCATTTACATGGCTGAATAAAGGATGATCAGGCTACATCTGAAAAGTGTGAGGCTCAGTACAACTGGCCAAAAGTACAGTACAGGCTAAAAGCACTATTTTTTCTCAAAATAGCTTATCAGGTTCCAATAGATTACTTAAATGATAAAGAGTTAATATGAGAATGGGTATTAAGAAGTCTCTATGAAATTAAGAATAAAAGACATTCTAAATTAGTTGAAGTTGTTGTTTTAATCTGAGTAAAACTCACCTTGTATTCAACATAAGTGACTATATGCATGCCTGAAGCAGTGCCCCATAAATGACAGAACATCTACATTTATGGTGCTTAGATAAATAAATCACTAGTTCTGAAGGTATACTAAAAGCCACAGACAGAATTTCTTTTGGATAAGACAGTGCACAGGGCCAACAGGGTCCTAATTTTTAAGAAGGAGTAAGACCAGTCCTTTTCTTTATTTCTATGTATATGTTTTTAGAGTATATTCCATATTAATTTATTTATTTTATAAATTTTACACTTCTTTTTTATGTCGAGCTACACTTACTTGCCATAACCTACAAGGTGGCACAATATTAGTCTGAGAGAACACACTTAGAGTAGACATTGTTATTGGGAATCCTTTGTCTTCACCCTTGCTCCTCCTTTATTTTATCTCTCACTGGTCTGGTATGCACCTTGCTGGTACCCTGTCTTTATCATTCATTAGGAAGCATGAGAATGCATACTACTCTCAATATGTATATTTTCACATTGCCTCACATACTATGAAAAACTCTTTTATAAGTCAGATCTGTAAGGGAAAACACTATAAGAGGCACTACCTCCAATTTTTAAGTAGTGGCAACGATAAACAGAGCTTTGTTTTATATGTATAAGTCTCTTGACTGAAGTTTGCCACAGTTTAGCTCTATTCACAAAAAACCTTGGATTTCATTTATTTGCTATACAAGAAATTGCATTTCTCACCATGATTTTTTAAATGAAAACTGTCTCAATAGCCACACAATAAGGTCCTCAGGGTCAAGACTAGAGCCAGTTTGGGAGGTTACTGGGGAAAGGAAGGTTTCTGTGTCTACAGCACAGGACTTTATCCTAACTGCAGGCCAGGACTTTATTCAGTATTCTCCCCTCTAAGACACTGCATGAGTGCCCGAAGAGAAGGTGTGTATCCAGGGCTGGGACTGAGCTCAGAAACAGACCAGACATCTCAGTCCCTTGTTCGAGCAATCTTGGCCTCTCTGCTCCTGCCTCCTCAGATCAGCCTGAAGCACGTGTCAAACCATTTTGCCATGTTTTCATTTTTCCAGGCCTACATGTGCAATACTGTTTAACCAATTCCCCCATGTTTGTTTGCCTTGGTCATTGTCCTGTCAAGGTGCTGGGCAGTCATGCATGCAGCAGGAGTGTTCCTTCTCTGCTAAGCATATCAGGTTGGATTCCAGGGGGCTGACAACTTCCACATCCTTAAAATACCAGGTCAGAATCAATTCTGACTTCTGTTTCACCTGAATGCTGTCCTTGACTACAGGAATACCATTAAGTACAAAACCAGACCTTCTGTTTGATCATAATGCATTATCTCATATATAACAAAACAACATGATTCAAAATCATAGTAGAAATATGGGA
>VYZT01020445.1:0-21285 GCA_013400735.1 Pomatostomus ruficeps
CCCGGTCCCGCCTCAGCTCCCGCCCCGGCTCCGCGCTCCGCCCGCCCCCGCGGGCCCCGCGCCGCCGCACGAAGGTTCCGCCGCACGAAGGTTCCGCGGCGGCTGCCGGGGCTGTCCCCGGGCTCCCCGCGGGCTCCGAGCGGGGCCACCGCGCCCGGGGAGCTCCGTGCGGCTCGGCAGGGCGGACAGGGCTCGGAGAGCCTTTGGACAGCGCTCTCAGCAGCACAGAATCACAGAATCACGGGATGGTTCGGGCTGGAAGGATCCAGAGCGGCTCATCCGGCCCCACCGCCCTTCCCAGGCAGGGCCATCCCAGAGCGCACGGCACAGGATTGTCCTCATGGTTCTGGAATATCTCCAGTGAGGGAGACACCGCACCCCCTCTGGGCTGCCTGTTCAGTGCTCGGTCACCCACCCAGGAAAGAAATTTGCCCCCATGTTCAGGTGGAATTTCCTGGGCATTGGTTTCTGCCTCTTGTCCCACTGCTGGGCATTGCTCTGACACCCACCCTTTTGATACCCATACACATTGACCAGGTCCCCTCTCGGCTGTCTCTTCTCAAGGCTGAACAGGCCCAGCTCCCTCAGCCTTTCCTCACAACAGAGATATTCCAGAACTTCAACCAATTTAACAGCTCTCCATGGGGCCTGCTCCAGGAGCTCCCACCTGGTGCGATGGTCAGGGGTGCCCTGTGCAGGGCCAGGTGTTGGACCCAATCCCTGTGGGTCACTTCCAGCTCAGGAGATCCTGTGATTCCATGTTTCCATGCTCTGGCCAACAGCATCACAAGACCAGCAAAAGTCGGTGATCCTGGGGGTGTCTGAGGCTTCCCTCCTGGCTGATCAGACAACAATGGAAAGAGGAAATGCCACCAAAAACAGAGAAGCGGCTTTTCCCCATTCCAGGTTAGATCCTCAGATCCATGACCAGTCTGTGGACATGAGCAATCAACCAACTGCCTCGGTGCGAGCAGCCACAGAGTTTTCTTCAGAATTTCCGTTTTCAGGGATGAGACTTTGTGGCATTGTTGGGGGAAAGCAGGCGTGTGTTTCATAGCGCCTGAGCCTCGGTTATCTGCCACAGGGAGGCTGTCACGACAGGGGGTTCAGGCTCTGACACACAGAGCAGCCCCTGCTGTCCCCTACCCACAGCAAGGACCAAACCAGCCAGAGTCTCCTGCGTGTGGAAATGTCAAAATATCCCGATGTTCCTGTGCCCCAGGTACCACCTGAAAGTGGCCAAGGAGGCAGGTACAGCTGGGAGGACCGGGCATTGTGCCTGTCCTCTGCCCCAGCCCGACGGACCTGATGGGAAGCACCCAGGTCCGCCCTGGAGCCCTCAGAGATCAAGTAAACCCAGGGACGAGGAGTTTCCCCGCTTCTCATTTGGAAGCTCTCGCTGCCAGACGTGGAATACCAAAGGGATGAGTTTTGCCTGCTTTCTGCTTATTCCCCAGCTGAGTTCACCCCACATTTCTGTTTACCCCAGCCGCGGTGCCTGCGGCAGTTTCGAGGTTGCAGCGGTGCCGTGGCGCAGCTCGGCTCGCCCTGCGCCGGGCACGGAGCCCTCCCGGTATTTACGGGCAGCGGCGGTGGCAGCCCGAGCAGCCTGACGCACCGAGCCCACGCGTCCTTGTGGTCCCTGTGGCTTGGGGCTGGGCTGCAATCACAGCCTGGCCCCGGCCACGCCTTTCTGCTCTTTTTAAAGGTTGTTCAAGCAGCCGGTGTCAGTTTGCTGCTCCGCTGCTTCCTCTTTTCGTCCAAGGAGAAAAGCTCTTCATGTCTTGGCGTGAGCTCCTTCCCCCCTGGCTGGTGATCGTGGCGGGACTGACGGGCATCGTGCTGCTCTGTGTCTCCACCAAAGATGTGCCCGTGGCGCCTCCCAGGACCAAGGTAAGGGCTCTCAGGGCAGCTAAACTGGGCTGCGTTGGTGCTTTGGACATTCATTTTATTACTGAGCTACTTACAAACCGAGGAGGGGGACGAGGCTGTCAGGACAAGTTGGCATCTTTCAACACGCTGCAGCTTTTCGAACCAGAAGGAAGCCAACCCCTTCGGCTGCCCTGGGAATCCAGGCTGGAGATGGTCCATGGATCGGTGGAGATGCTCAGGGCAGGGTGAGGGGAGGCAGCCCATGTCAGGAGCTGCCCCAGTGCAGCAAGGAGCCAGCGGTGTCAGTGCAGGGAAAGAGCTGGGTCCCTCTCAAAAGTGATAGGAATGTGCCCCGAACTTCTGCTTCTGTCTTTTAAAAAAGTGTCTTTCACACCTTCTCCTCTTTGGTCCAATCTTGATTTCAAAGAGCCAGTGTGCTCCTCACAGCAGGCTCAGCTCTGGGGGGTTTAATGCCCACAGCTCTTGGGGTTTAATGCCCACAGCTCTTGGGGTTTAATGCCCACAGCTCTGGGGAATTAATCCCCACAGGTTGGGGGATTAATGCTCACAGCTCTGGGGTGGTTAATGCCCACAGCTCTGGGGGGTTAATGCCCACCTGCTCTGTCTCTTGACGCTCCTGTTGCTGAGGTGAGCTCAGTGGCACCCCATGGTTTAACCCAACAGCAGTAGGTTATCCTGGGTGTTTAGAGACAACACCCCTCCTCCAGGTTCCTCTCAGAAAAAAAACTGGATTAAAACCCCCCTTATTGCCTTCTGTCCTTTCCTGGTGTTGAGCTGGGCACAGATGTGGGGATCCCTCCCCTTCTCCCTTGCGCTCCCAGCAGCAGCCTCTCATTTTCCGAAGGACGGAAAAATATCCGTGTTCCTCCACCAAAGCAATTCCTTCCTTCCTCTTCTGCGGCAGCCAACATGTCCCTGCTAGAAATGCGAGCTGTCACTGGTGTGGGAGGGTGCCAGCAGGCTCGGGCAGGGAGCTCCAGCCTCCTTCCGCATTTCTGCTCCAGCCCAGCCCCACCAGCCCCTGGCCTGGGCGCCAGGACTGGTGCAACTGGGAGCTCCAGGAGGGCAGCAGGCAGCCAGCCTCGCTCAGCTCTGTCTGGTGCTGAAACCCTTCTGGTGGCATTAACATCAACCTCTCAGGAGGTTTCTCCTCCCACTCAGTCACAGCAAGGGCTGTGTGTGTGTGAGAGGCAGCTTCGACCACGCACTGCCGTGGAGCTCATGGGTTTCCGTCCTGTCTGTGTAGGAGATGCCCCAAGCTGGGGTCACGCAATAGGGGCAGAGGAGCCCTAGGCTGGCTCTGGAGCTATTTGGGGTGTGGGGACACCCAGAGCTGTGCTGCAGGGTTCTCCAGTGGCCTCCACTTGCTCCCCCTCCTGTGCTGGGAGCAGCAAGGCTCAGTCAGTCAGCAGCAAACAGACAAACACCAGGGGCAGAGAGAGCTCTCAGCCTCACTGCTGGGCCATGGCAGAGCTGTCAGGGGACAAGGGGCTGAGCTGGGCATGTTCACTGCTGCTCCCCTTCCTGCCAAGACATCCTCTGTGTCTCTGAGGGGCTGCTGGGTTGTACGGTGTCTGTGCTGGTTGCTGCAGCTCCCCCAGCTCCTCACACATCGGGGCAAACCCAGCCCGTGTCACTCCATCCCTGCTGTGGGGCATCAAAGAGACACAGGAGTCCTGTGATCCTCAGAAGGAGAAGCTGCAGCTCTCGAATTCCTGCAAAAAAGCCTGAGCAAACCAATCAGCAGCAGCTTGAGCCCCAGAATCAGTGAAGAGCTCATATAGTGCCATCTCCCACTGCTTCAGGACCTGTTTTTCCTGAGCTCCAGGTGGCTCAGCTCTCAGGGGAAGCCCTCTGCCTGGTTTCAGGAGCAGCTCCAGCTCATGCCACTGTAGGGCTGATGTATTTCTGGGCGTTTCTCCGCTCCTGCTGCTCCTCATGTATATTCAGAAATGCAGATGGTTCCCTGCAAACCCTCATCATCTCCTGGCTTCGCCTGCTCTGTGAATGTACCAAGCAAACTCAAACACTGCACTGCAGGCCCAGGGGTCACCCAGAATGGCTGTGTGTGCTGAGGAACCCCACAATATCAATCAGCATGCATTCAGTGGTGGTTTTCAGTGGAATGTTTGGGGTTTTTTCCAGTATGGCATTGTTCTGGATGCTGGCCCATCCCGCACCATCCTGTTCATCTACCAGTGGACAGCCACCGAGGCAAACAAGACCGGGGTGATCAGAGGATTCAGTTCCTGTCCTGTGCAAGGTAAGGTGCCCAATTCCTGCTCGGTGGTCTGTGGGACTGGCATGGGATGGATGGAAAAGCAGAGACCTGGGCATGGACCAGTGCCACAAATTCCTTGGCTCCCGCACCAGCCAGCTGTGCACTGAGATAGTGAAGCACACGTTGCTTATTTTCAGCACGGCTCTTCTCATCTGGGCAGATTTAGCCACACACAGCTGCACATCAGGCACTTGGCAGGGGCAGGAGTCAGGATTTTGGGGCAGCTGCAGGCAGGGAAGCACAGAGAGAGGATGGGGCTCGTCCTGATGTCCACATGGATCAGTGGCAGAGCCAAGGCTGCCGGAGCTTCTTACCCGAGAGAAGCAGTGAACAGCAATGGAGACAACTCTGACTGCCGGGTGACTCCTGGTATCTTCTGCCTCCTCCTGACTGTGCCCTGGGCAGTAAGTGGGGTAGCTCCAGGACAATATTGCTGCAAAGACTCCAGTCCCCTAGGTGGCATTTGACAGCACAAGCATGAGTTCAGCTTGCCTTTAGGTGTCACATTTCAGAGCATTTTGGGGTTTTCCTCATGAATTTGAATCAGTTTGGCCCTGCCAATGCCAGCTGAGAGGGTTTCATGCATTAATGCTTGGGGTTTTCCTTCCCTATCTCCTAATCTTGCTTTGATGTTCAAGCCTGATGCTAGCGGGATGCTGGGAAGGACTGAGCCCTCAGCAGCAGTGCTGTGGGAGGGCAGCTGCACAGCGAGCAGGAAACAGGCCTTGTGCCCTTGCAAACTGTAAAAAACACAAATCCCACACAGAAGGTGCAAGAAAGGCTCCCTGAGACCATGAGTGTGTCCCTGTTCCGTGGCTGGGTTAAGAGCAGCAGCTCCGTGGGCAGTTTGTTGTCAGCAGCAGCAGCACGAGGCCCAGGCAGGTGCCCAGGTGTGAGCAGCCCTGGCTGCACGGCAGCACAGCCACAGCCCTGCAGGGCTGCAGGAAAGCTGCAGCTCAGCCCCGCACAGGGCCCCAGAGAGCAAAGCATGTGCTGAGGGAGTCGGGAGGATGGGGAAGGGAGGCTCTTTCTGGGTAGTAGCTCAAAACCAACATTTAAGACCCCACTGACTTGCTGGAAAAATGAGTCAAGGCTGGCTCACTCTTCCCTCTGCAGAGCACTGCCTTCCTCTAGAGCAGGGGTGTCTTGCCTGGCAGCAGGGGCTCGGTGGCTGGAGGACAGAGGTGACACATCAGCCTCTGTGTGTCCTTTTGCTTATTTTTATAGCAACTAAAGCCACATTTCTTCCTCTGTGGGCTGAGACAGCCTCAGCTGTTGCAGCAGCCATGTGGCTGGTATAGATGTCTCAGCTGCAGAGCTAGGGCAGTCCTAGTGCAATTTGGGGTTTCTATGCACATGTGTTTTGGTCCCAGTTCCGTATTTTAGCAGGATGGATACCTGGAAGAACTCCTTCATTCCACCTGTGACAGGGTCAGTCTTAACCATGTCCTAGGACAGCGATCTCTGGGGTAACAGCTCTCACAGTTCTCCCATAACTTCCCTTAAAATTCCACTCTGTTCCATGGTCCTCAGGTCCGGGAGTCTCCAGCTACTCAGATTCTCCTCAGAAAGCTGGGAAGAGCTTGGAGCCGTGTTTGAACTGGGCCCGGAACGAGATCCCAGCAGAGCAGCACAGCCAGACCCCCCTGTACCTGGGAGCCACGGCCAGCATGAGGCAGCTGAAGTGAGTGAATGTTGCAAACCCACCCCAGAGATCAGCACACACCCCGGGATCACCCTGTGCAGGCACCTCGCCCTGTCTGCTCTGCAGTGTGTGCCATCCCCAGGCTGCCAGGCAGGTAACCCTTCCTCAGGCCCTGAAGGAACAGCATGGCTGTGTCTCCATCCTGTCCCCCCAGGCAGCCACCAAGTTGACAGTCCTGCTGCCAGGCTGGGTAGTGTCTCCTTCCCACTTACAGTTTCACAATTAGTGCTTGAGAAAACACCCATCAGTCTGGAAGCTCAGTGCTCTCAGTTTGTCTGACAGCCCACTGGGCTCGCAGGGGTGTTTCCTGTCAGCAAATTGGAAATGGTGGTGGGAAGGTTCACCTTATCAGACTTTTGTGGACTCTGTTCTCAATCACCTCTTTACTGGGACCTTCATCTCCTTTTAGACACTGGGAAACGTAAGGCCTGGAGGGGACCAGGCCAGTGGGATGAGGCCAGGGGATCTCCTCAGTGACAGAGGGTACTCAGGTCCTCAATTCTTAAACGGTGCCACAATTGTTCAAATCATCCCTCTGCTGTTCTTGCCTCCAGTGCCACGTGAGGGGAGAGGGAAGCAGCAGCAGGAGTGGGATTGTCGTGTCTCTGGGCTACTGCCCAAAGTGGGGAGCGCAGCAGAAGCCTTGCAGTGTGCCCCCACTGCAGGCTGCTCCTGGCAGGCTCCTGTAACACCAAATGTGCTTCTTTTTCTTTTGTGTTTAGCCTCACCCATCCCATCCTCTCTGACGGTCTCCTTGCAGCTCTGACTGGGACCATGAAGTCATCCCCCTTCAGCTTCCAAGGGGCACAAATCCTGTCCAGCCCAGAGGAAGAAGCATTCAATTGGGTTGCTGTGAACTACGTCCTGGAGAACTTCTTCAAGGTAAAGGACGAATCTCCCTGGGGCACACACAGCCGGGCTGAGCAGCTCCTGTTAACAGACAGCCACAGAGATGTGGAGGGACGGGCAAACCCCTGTGCTTTAAGCAATGCTCCAGCACAACTTCCACTGCCTTTCAGAGGAGGCAGCTTGGATAAAACACCAGCTGCTTGGGGTAAGGTGGGGAGGCCCTGGCACAGGGTGCCCAGAGCAGCTCTGGCTGCCCCTGGATCCCTTCATCCCTGGAAGTGCCCAAGGACAGGTTGGACGGGGCTTGGGACAGCCTGGGATAGTGGAAGGTGTCATGCCCACAGCAGGGGTTGGAATGAGGTGAGCTTTAAGATTCCTCCCAACCCAAAGCAGTCAGGGATTTCATGGTCATAACGAGGGTGCAGAACCAAACCTCTGCTCTGCTCATGAACACATCCATGCAGCTGCTCTAACAGACATGAGGCTTTCTGGAGAGCACATCCAGGACGCTCATGCAGGGTTCTTCTGACAGAAGGCTCACTTTAGCATCAAGGCAGCACGTGAAGCCCATGTCTGTCCTCTTGGAATCGTCCCTGCCACTCCCCACACCCTCTCCTCTCTCCCCTGCTCCTACCTGCCGAGGCACTGCCTGGTGCAGCCATCCAGCCTGGGGAGCCCTGTTTGCCCCTGGGGCTGTGGGAAGGCTCTGTGCAGGCGGCTCCTCTGTTCCCTCCAAAGCCACTGGTTGAGCATCCTTGTGTCCTGTGGGCAGAAGAGAGCTGGGTTGTGGGGCACCACCAGGCTGCTTTCCCTCTCTGTGCACCATTGCTGGCACCTGGCTGTGACCAGGGCTCAAGGACTGACCTCGCTTGTTGTTTTGGGGTCAGTACGACTGGCGAGGACAGTTGGTCCCCTCGGGGAAGGCGATGGCAGGAGTCCTGTCCATGGGAGGAACCTCAGCACGGCTCACATCTGAGCTGGGAGAAGAGAAGCAGGCCCCGCAGGGGGGAGTGAGGCTGCAGCTCTACGGGAGGACACACAGGGTGTACAGCCAGCAGTGCCCCTGCCACGGCACCGAGCAGCTCCGCAGCCGGCTGCTCTCCAGGCTCATCCAGGTGAGTGTTCAACCTGCACAGCTCCTGGGTCCAACATCACTAAATGGCAGCTGCACAGGCTGTGATAATGGGCAAAATGTCAATCATTTTCATGGCAATGCTTTCTTTAGTAGAGGCTGTTTGCATATATTAGAAAAAACCCAGTGCATTTGTACAATATATTCTCTCCCTCCAAGCAGACACACAGGCACCCATTCAGGAGTTTCCTACTTAATACACACAAGCACAAAATTGCTCTCCAGAGGTGTCAACATCACCTTCAGGGTGAGGAGAGGCAAGGCTTGCCTTGGCTCCTAGGAATTGCTCCTCCATCCTAGAATGGGAGCACTCAGGAGCCAACTGGGACCTTCCATCCAGGGTATTTCCTTTGCTGACTTTAATCCTGAAGCATCTTTCAAAGAGCAGTATTTCATTTTGAAAACATGCAGGTGTTTTGGTTCTTCCAAACTTTATTTCACTTGGGCAATGGGGGGAGAGGAAAAGAGTGGCATAGGATGGTAAAAACTCAAGAATCACTTTAATCTTCGTCAAAACTGTGTTTTTCAGAAATTAACTACTCCCTGCCCATCCACTTTCCTCCCTATAAACCCCACTTGCCCTTATTTGAGACCTGAATGTCCCACACTGGACACCAACTTCACCACAATTATATAGGGGAATTTCTAGAGATAAGGAACACTGATTGGTGTGGGGTTGAACCATTTGGAAGGCAGATCAGAACAGCCTCTTTCTTGCAGCTAGAAAGAGTACAGGATGCATGAAATGGTATTTGTGGTGTACGGGAGGGTGGGTCAGGCTGGGACTCAGCTCTCACAGCAGGTCCAGTCACTGCAGTGCCCTGAGCTCAGCAGAGCTGGGGCCTGGCTGGGCCTCGTGGTTGGCTCGATGCTGTAAGGTCTGGCAGAGCTTTCACAGCCTCCCTGCTCGATCTCAGCACTGTGGTGCTTGGCCAAGGCTCTTCCTGACCATGGTACATTCTGTCTTCCTGTGTGAAGCCCTGGGATGCCAATATCCTCTCTCGCTGCCTCTGTTCTTGTTTTATTCCACCTCCAGGACCAGAGAAATGCTAAAACCGTGTCCAATCCCTGCTGGCCCCTCAGCTACTCCCGGGAAGTGCAGTGGCAGTCAGTGCATGCTGGGCCTTGTGCTGCCAGTGATGACACCAGGAACACCCCTGGTCCCAGGGAGATCTTCAACATCACGGGCTCCAGCAACGCCACAGCCTGTGTGGGACTCGTGCAAAGCCTGCTCAACTCTTCCTCTCCCTGCAGCATCTTCAAGCATTCCCTCAGCAGTGGCCTCAAGCCCCTCCGGACCAGGTTTCTGGTGAGTTCTCATTTACACTGGGGTAAGCAGCTGGTGTGGGGAACCCGTGAAATGGGCCCAGTTTGACCATTAATCAATACAGTGGGAGCAGCCAGACCATGACACCCCTGCCCTCTCCCCATCATTGCCACACAGGGGTTCGAACATGGACCACAGGCTTCCCCCAGTGACTGTGGGGGAGCTTTCTTCATCCACGTCTCCTCAGTGTCTGCTTCTGACACCCACTCTGTGGCTCCATGGAGCCAGCAGGGATGGGACAGCAGGAGCTGGGTGCTGAGCAGGTCTGGCCACACCAGCTCTGTGGTAGAACTGGAGATCCTCTGCCCCTCCCTTAGCAAACATCTGGTCATGCTGTACCACGAACACTCTTCTATGTGAGAACCTGGATTTAGTGTCCAAAGTCATTGGATTGTTAAGTCAGGAGCAGGTGGAGATCCTAGGACAAGCTGAGTGCATTTCCAGAGAGGGTAACTATGGAAATCCCCCACAGCTCCCTGCTCCTGAGTCAGCCATGGACATGGTGCCAAGGAGAACAGGGATCACCCCCCTGTCCTCTGCACTGTTGAGGCCACACCTTGAATACTGGGTTCAGTTTTGGGCCCCTCACTGCAAGAAGGACATTGAGGGGCTGGAGCATGTCCAGGGCAGGGAACGGTGCTGGGAAGGGGCTGGAGCCCCAGGAGCGGCTGAGGGAGCTGGGAAAGGGGCTCAGCCTGGAGCAAAGGAGGCTCCGGGGGCCCTTCTGGCTCTGCACAACTCCCTGACAGGAGGGGGCAGCCGGGGGCAGCACACCTGCCCAGGGCAGTGGTGGAATCGCCATCCCTGGAGAGATTTAAAAGCTGTGTAGACGTGGCACTTGGGGTCGTCGTTTAGTGGTGGGCTTGGCAGTGCTGGGTCAATGGTTGAACTTGAATTTGGACATCTTCCCCAACCAGTATGATCTTTTGATTCTGTGACCAGTCTGCTTATCCAGGCAGGGCCAGGCAGGCTGCAGGATGCACAGTGGGAACGGAGCTGTTTCCATCTCCAGACAGGAACAGCTCTGCTCGTGTCCCCTGAGCCGCGCCAAGGCACCGGAACCAACACTGCACCCCAGGGGCACCCTGGCAGTGCACAGCCACTGCCCCTCCCTTCCCCAGGGCTCATCTCCAGTGTGCAGTGCGAGGACACAGCACAGTCCCACCTGATGATTGTTTCTCTCCTGTTGCAGGTGGTTTCTGAGGCCATGGACTTCATGAGAGGAGCTGTACCCGCTCCTGACCTGGGCCAGGCTGTCAGGAGGCTCTGTGGGATGTCTGTCACAGAGGTAACTGTGGAATAATTGGGTGTGCAGGGAGAGTGGGGAGCAGGGAACAGTTTGTAGTAAAAGCTCTCAGGTCTCAGACTGACAGAGCTGTAACTTACTGGCTCCCTCAGGGAAAAATTTGGATTTGCCTGGATTTTGTGGGTTTGGGGTTTTCGTGGGGTTTTTTTTTTAGGTTTTTTTTTTTACTTTGAGGAAACAGGCTCCACTTATTTTCCTTCCTCTCAAATCCCAGCTGCTGCTGGTAACACCTGGACCTAATTAAATGAAAAGCCACAAAGACCTTTTACAATATTTTAAGGAGTAAACAGGAAAGCTGTCTACTCCCTCCTGCACATCACCTTGGTCTGGCTGTTGTCCTTCTGTCCCTAAGTGCAAGGGACACATCCACTCAAACTCCAGGGTTGTTCCCATTTCACCTGGGCCCATGGAGCCCAAGCGAGGGGGAATTTGTCAGTTCTTTCCCTCAGCTGGTGGTTTTGAGGTCACCCTCATTTGCACTTAGACTGATGGGGCATCCACAGCGACATTCAAATGGGACAATTTCTCCAGGGTTTGTTAACGAGGCAGCAAAGTCCATTCTGTGCTGGAAGGAGGAGGAAGATCCCAATGTTCCAGTTGGGAGAAGGGCTGCAGCATTAGCTCAACCTAATTAGAGAGCAGGGAATCAATCCCACCAAGCAATTCACCGGCAAGGCCCCCTGGCTGTCAGTCCTGCTGCTCTCGGATCTGCCTTAATAAGATGGGAACAAAGGCACTGAAGATGACACTGATTTCCACCCCACAGCCCAGGGAGTGCAGGAAATGTGGTTTCAGTCTGCACAGGACACAACCCCCTCCTCCAGTCCCACAGTCAGTCCCAGAACAGGAAAGGAGAGGTTATAGCAGGCCTGAAATTTGGCTACTGAGTATTTAATTTTTTTTTTTTTGCCCCCCATCTTTTTTTTCTTTTTCTATTTTTGTTTTGGAAATGGCACCAGCTGATGAGGGAGTCCCAAGCAAGCCTGGATACCCTTGTTGATTACTGCACCGTGTCTGCCTTCATCTTCCACCTCAGTAGGACAGGACACACACTTGACTTCGACCGGCCTGCTTGGACTGCATTCCAGAAGGTCAGTTCCTACAGCACAGCGTTCCCAGTTACCCGGGAGGGCTGGTCCCAGCACAGCCAGCCTGTTCCCACACCGACAAGCCCTAACCAGCTGGGCTTCTCCAGCAGGATGGTTTTGCAAAATGGATTCGCGGGTGTGGTAAACAAGAGAACCAGTGTCAGGGAGCTGGAGATGACACTTGTCCCCACTGAAAAACAGATGGGTCAAAAAACTTATCTGGATCAACACCGTCTTTAGAAATCTGTGTTTACAGGGAAGGAAGTACAGCTTGATCTCCACTTAATGCTAAGGACAAGCTGCTGGTAACATTTCCGGAGCCAAAAGATGCTTCCCTACCTTTTTGCAACCACCTTTATACTCAGGAGGGTTGATAAATGCCTTATTATCATGGAATCCGAGACTGCTTTTGGGTTGGAAGGGACTTAAAGCTCATCCAGTGCCACCCCTGCCATGGGCAGGGACCCCTCCCACTGTCCCAGGCTGCTCCCAGCCCCGTCCAGCCTGGCCTTGGGCACTGCCAGGGATCCAGGGGCAGCCACAGCTGCTCTGGGCACCCTGTGCCGGGGCCTGCCCACCCTCCCAGGGAAGATTTACTTCCTAATATCTAATAATCTAACCTAATCTCTAATAAGGTCTGAAACAGCTCCAGGATCTGGAGGCCCTAAGGACAGGGGGATTTGATTCAGGTCATTCCCCTCACAAAAGAACAGAAAGCCTATTCCCAGACCTCTTCACAACTGACAGTCACAGCCATGGTCCCACCGAGCAGGGCCACGTGGTGACCATCAGAAAAGGCAAGGTAATGAGATGGCTCCAGGGCCCCTTGGAGCCCAGCCTGGAAAGACAGAGACAAGCAACCTAAAACATAGGTCTGAGGTTCAGCCAGGGCCAGAGGGACAACTACCCACATTGCTGACCTAAGATCCACTGGGAAAACCTGTCAGTAGGCAGAGGACAGCACTCCCCTACAGCACAGCTCAGGAGACAGCGGGCTGCCCAGGCCAGAGCTTACAGGGAGCTCCCGTGCCCGTGGGCAGAGGTGTGGGTGGAAGGGCCAGGTGAGGCTGGTCAGGGCCCTCAAGGCCTATTGGTGTGTTTGGGGCACTGAGAGGGGGAGAGCTCCTCATTTCAAGCCAAATCCTTGGCTCAGTCTCAGGTAACACATACAAAGCCTTGGGCCCGTGCACAGAAACACAGCTGGGGCCCAGGCCATCTCCTTCTCTTGTGACCTCTCTTTTTATTTCAATAGATGGGTGATAGATCATCTGGCTGGACTCTGGGGTACTTGCTGACTCTGACCAACACCATCCCCCAGGACAGCCCAAGCTTCCTCAAGGGCATCGAGCCAGGGGTCTGGTCCTTGCTGCTGATCCTCTTCGTGGTGCTGCTCATGGGCTCCTTCATGCGCATCTCGTACCGAGTGATGGCCAAGGAGAGCAGCTCCAGCCACAGGAACAGCAGTGCCTTCGATGACTGACGGTTTCCTGGGACTCAGGACTTGTCAGAGCACAGTTAACAGGGTCCAGAGAGAAATCACAGAGGTGTAAGTCACTGGAGGATGCAAGTCATTTTCCTGCAGGGCTCCCAGAGCCTCGATGTCTTATTTCAACTTGCCGGTACTTGCACTACTGTACTTTGAGACAATGGATCCTGCTCCACAGGAAGTCTGTGATTCCTGCTGGATGGCAAGCTATTCATTCTCCAAACCAGAACAGCCTGCGTGGCTCTTCCCTGGGCTACAGCTGGGATTACTCACGTCAGACATGAAACGATGCCTCTGAGCAGGCAGGCCCTGAGCGCTTGGGGAGTTCATAATGAATAATCCTGTCAAATGGGGAGAGGTGGTGTCCAAAAAAAAGCACTGTGTCCACTTCTGTGCCCAGCTGAGAGATGATACCTGCAGTACTGCCACTAGTGAAGACTGGAAGAGCATTAAAATACGGTCAGAATGTAACAGCCAACTGCTTCCATGTTCTAGGGAAAATGCGGGTATTTTCTGCCTGATCTGTCTGTGCTTCCAGCTCAGTGATGATGTCCATGTGTCCCTCCCAATGAACGCTCCTGCTGACCAGGAATCCTTCAAAACCAATCCTTCCTAGTCTTGGCCTCTACAAGATGTGCAGAGGATCAAAGGAGAGACAAAGGGCACAGACACACAGCTGAGCTTTTGTCTCTCAGCTGAGTCATGGCCGCTCAGGTTAAAATTGCCAATTTAAGCTCTTTAGCCAGGACTCAAATTAACACATTTAATTTGACATTGGCTAAAGCTGGGCTCCTGCTGGGCTGAGGCTCACCTGTTTGTTCATTTGCACTGACCTGCTTGCCTGGCTGACTCTGGAAGTGTCTCAGCTGACCCTGGCCTTCAAGCCGAGCAGACTCAGCAACAGAAGCTTCCCTAATTGTCACTTTTACATCAGACCATGGCCAGAGTTACTTCATGATCTAATAATCAGGATTCCCCCGGGACTTGCCAGTCATTCTGGCTCCTCTGGTCTGCTCTGCATGTCTGAAAGATGAGGTGCTGGGCAAATTCTCTGAGGTACTGTGAAGAAAAGGGATGGATGCACAAACACTGTCCTTCGACTAAGGCATTTAGAGCTCGCTTCTCAACTGCTTCAGAGACTTAAAACACACAGGCTGTTCAGAGCCTCAGGGACGAGTGTCTCCAAGGCTTTTCAGACCACTTTAAACAGAAATGGAAATGCTCACACATGCAGTGATCTGCCTTGCAGGGTTTTTAAAGCTACCATAGCACCTACATCCTTTCAAATCTGATTATTCATGCCTTGTGCTCCCAACTGATAATATAGGACACACACCATAATTTTGGGGTATTCATACATTTTCAGGACGATTAATGAAGGTTTGGAACCTGCCAGTCAAGTTTGGAGGGGTGTGGAAACAGACTTAGACTTAAACAAGCTTCATATTCATTTCTTTGACTTGCACGTTAGATATTTTTAATTATATCATGTCATTAAAGATGTTTTAATAGACTGTCTGTGTTGTTCTTGGCAAGAGATCAAAGCAGGGGGGTTATTGTGAACACAGAGTGGTTCAGTGAGCAGGATGGGGGGTGCTGCTTTTGCCTCTACTCAAGAGCTGTTTTGCTGTGTATTTTTGGGGTACACAGTGAGAACCCCTGAAGGCACTTTCTTTCCAGTGAAAGGGGAAGATTTCAGATAACCAAACTGCTGGTATTTAGTTGACGAGAGCCATGCCTACACCTTTTGATGTGTTCTTTGCTCAAACCATCTGAAGAAGGTAGGAGGGGTCGAGGCAAGGCAGCGTAGAAAAAATAAAGAGGTTATCATGGAGTCAGCAATATCAGGGGAATTCCTGAGACTTCACTCATCCTGCACCTGCAAATGCAATCCTGTAACAGAGCTCTGGCTCTGTGACCTCTCAGCAGAGGGGTGAGCTCTGGGATTCCTGGCTGAGATTCGGAACCTGCCCAGGAAGAATCCTACCCCTGTCAGAAGTGGAAACAAGCCAGGGAGGTGCCAGACACCCCTGGCCTGGCCTGTCAGTCACTGCACCTTCTCAACTTGGAACAGATCACAGGCTCCAAGAGAAAAGGATCTCAGCCAGAACCTCCCCAAGGTCTTGTTTAGAAGCTTTGGGACTTGCACACAGGTAATAAGTGAGCAATCAGGCAGCTCAGCATGGCCTCCCTACACTTCACTTTTGCCTTGCACATGCCACTGAATTAAATCCCTGACCCCTGAGCCACCCTGACACTGAACCACTGCTCTGCCATGCAAAAACCCACAACCACGTCTTTTTCGGACAGATAAAAACATGTAAAGATGTGTTTACTAGATGATAAGATAGACTGAGATTTTAAAGCTGATGTTTTTTTAGTAATAAAAAAGGCATAAAATAACAAAATGGGGAACCTATGAGAAGAAAAGAGACTAATGCTGGTAACATTCCCTCTTTCCAGCTCTCCGTAGAGAGATGTCTGCCCCACATAAATTTGCAGAATTAATCCCCAGATTACCTGGACAGCAGAAATCGACTTAAAAGGAGATTCTAGATGAACTCACTTTGAAACAAAGATGCTTGCAGACCTTTGGTTACAATTCAACTGTGGAAATGATAAATAATGAGGATTTTCTAACTGTCCGTAAATTCTTTATACATAAAACTTCACTTCTCACTCAGGCTGAACCATGGGAGAGATCTTCTGGCAGATAATAAAGTCTGCTCATGTGCAACTGCAGTTCTGCTGCTGTCAGCACATACCAAGAAGAAGGAAATAAAAAGTATTAGGTACAAAAATTGAACCAGAAAGCACTGGTGTCCCTGGACACACAACAGGGTGATTGACCTGCTCCTGGCTGTTGGGGGCTAAATGTCATTTAGGCGTCCCAAAACTCCATGGATTCTCAACCATCAAGTGCATCCCATCTGGGATGTACCAATGAATTCCCATGAAAATTGAGAGAAATGACAGTTTGCTGCCTGCAGCCCCACTCCGCAGTACCCACAGGGCCCGAGTTGTTTCTTTCTTCCCATTCTGACATACCCAGACTCCCTGTGCTTGTAGGAGACCGAAGTTGAGGCCTTCAAATCCACAACCACTTGTGGAGCACATCCAGCAGGAGATGAGAGGAATGCCTTTTTGGACGGCTGGATTTAGTGCCAGTGTATTTTCATGTTGTGCTTATACCCTGCATCTGAGTATCTCTGCAGAGAAGCAGGCAGCCATATGATGTTTATATCCTACCTCATGGACTGTCACTCCTACTTCCAGAGCTAATTCTGAACATGCTGAAGAACAGGCCCGAAGGAAAACTGGGATCAGAAAACCTGCCATTTTTGCTACAGCTTTCTTAATATAAAAGTCCTTTCACAAAGCCATCAAAGCCAGGCAAGTCAGAGTGTTTTGGTGTTTTCTAAGTGCAGACATCACAGGTTCCCTCCACGTGAGACACTCAGAGCCCTCCTGCAGGATGCTGTCAGATCCCGTTCGAGTCAGATAAACACAGCACAGGAACTGCTGCTCCCCGAGCAGTGTGCAATGCCAGGGATCAGTCACGAGAGGGAGGCTGCCAGAGCACCCCTGGGAAAGCCTTAGGAGATCTCCGACACAGCCGGGAGCTGCTCCCACCACAAATGACATCAATTAGCAAGGAGGCTTCTCTGGGAATGTGTCGTGGATGCAGGGGAAGGACACTGCAGTACGGAAACTCTGTGTGTGTGGGATGTGGAAGCAGCTCTAACCAGGGATTGAAGAAGCCATGGCATTGGAAGGAGTCCTGCATGCAGGGAAACAGGCAGGAGCACGGAGTATGGATGAAGGCTGTTTTGGAAACAAGAGGGAGAAAAAATAATCCCTACCAGGAAGAGGAGTGCCCTGAGAATGAAGAGGAGGTTTGAGAGAGACAGAGGAATGATAAAATCAACTTTTGTGTGAAGGAAAGCTTATTTTTGTTCACAGCAGAGGTGTCACCATATGTGCACCTCATGATCGAATTAGTCACCACTTCTCGGTGGAAAGTCTCAGGAGAAACAGATCCTCCAAATGGAAGGAGGGAACAGCCATCAGGACAAGGAACAGCAGCAGAGCTGTGGAACCTTCATGGGAGCAATGTTCAAAGTTCACAGGCTTCAAACATGAAGGAGATGTAAATGGCCAATTAATGCTGAACTTGACAGCAAGTGAAAGCTGGGTTAGCATTACCTTGTCTCACAGTATCACTGACAATGTTGAACACTCCTGGAGTGAAAGCTCTGATGGGACAGGCTCACGGCCTCGTGAACGGAGTCACTCAGAGGCAATCATCAAACCAAAGGGAAGGAGCTCCCTCCACACCGATCGTGGTTAAACCACAGGACTCATCAGGACAGGAGGTTGTTTATGCCAGAAGTTTACATGGCTGCAAAAGGTGATTAGATAAATTCATAATAACCCATTAGGGCTGTTAAACAGAAAGTTACTTGCTGGTGGCTAAAGAATTGCCTGAACCACCCGCCATATTCATATCTGCTTGCCTGTTCTTCTCTGGTAACTGCTGCAGAGCGTTAGAGACAAGACCCTGGCCTGGGTGGACCTGTGGCTGGATCCCATCCAGCTGCTCTGATTGCCCTTAGGCAGGAATCCCACACCTGCACCTCTCACCTCCGTAACTTCAGTATCACAGGAGCAATAACTTCTGGAAAACAAGATTGTTTATCCTTAGAAGTCACAATCAGAAAGACTAGAATGAGAGAACACCTGCACGTACCCACGTCTCACTTCAGTGTTGCCATAAACCTGGAACGACCCCAACACCAAAAGCCCTCTGCTCCTGGAGGCAGCTCCCACTCACACTCGTCCTCCTCAACTCAGGGTTTCAGGTTTTTTCCTGCAGAAACAGAATTAGTTCTGTGATTTCTGTCTGGGCTCCTGCCAGCCGCAGGCAGAGGCTCAGGCCTGGGTGCTGTTTCAGAGACACAGGCTGCAATGTCGCTGGAGAAGCACCAAGGGGAGAGTGACAGGCACTGCCTGCCTGCTGAGGGGAGGGATCAGCTCTGCACACACACGCAACACTGGCTCAGCAAAAGGGGAAGGCAATATGCAAAACTGAAAAGAAAGTCCCTCCCCAGTCTGTTCAAACCAGTTGTGTTTACAGTAAAATCTGTTTCCAAGCCAAAAGCAATACAGGTACTTACAAAACCAAAACAATTACAATAAAGTTTTAAAAACCCTAATACATAATTCAACAGAACAGAACGTGATTTCCAACTTAATTTTAACTTCCCCGTGTCTTTCTTTGGGTTACACCCAGGGTCTTTGGCCAGGTAACACTGGCCCCCATATTTTCTAGGACCCCTATTTAATTTATGCAGCACTTACAGATGGACTCTGCCCCTAAATGAGGCGAAACCTCCTTGCCTGTGACTTGCAGCAGAGTTTGGGGAGAGCTTTCAAAGCAATCAAACACCAGCAAAGGCAGATGTCTGCAATGAAAACGCGATGTGGGAGCCATCAACATCCCACCTTAGTGCTGCTCCCTTCTCTGCCCTCCCAAGGGCTTTCCAGCATTCCCCGCCCTGGCGAGCTGCAGCCTCTCCTCTAAACACACGACCACCAGAAATGCACTTCAGCGTTTTGCTCGGGCAGGACCACGGAATGTGCAGCTTTTTCTCCCAGGATCTGCCCCACACCCAGTATTCAGTACTGAGGCTTGCCATGGGAGGAATGCTCCGTGTGAGGCAGGGCTCTGGCATGGAGCTGCCGTGGCCCTCGCCAGCTCACCTCCTGGCACACACTAATTAGTGCTGGGCTGCCACGGCGATAGGAATCGCAGGGCTGACGTGGTCGGCAGCTCCAGCAGCTCTCCATGGAGACTCCTGACTCTGTTCTTCCTTGCAGAGATCTTAGAAGTACTGGCATTTTATTTCAATTTTAAAGAATGGAAAAATATTTAAAATAGAATTGTCGTTTCCTGTGGATGTGCATGTAGCTAGGAACAGAAGTACTCACTCACTGGGCTAGAAGTAGAAAAAATTAATGTTGCACAAATAATCTGAAATGCCGCCTATGCCACAGATACTCAGGCAGCTGAATCTCCTGGGGAGAGCTCTGGAAGCTCAATCAGAGAGCAAAGTTTAGCTCCTCCATAGGGTCCTACCCCCGCTCTGCTGGGAGCGATCCCGCTGGCGTTCTGGAGCCAGGTATGGGAGCAGAGCATTTCCACTCTCACACTCCCTCTGGGAATGCTGGGGGTGGCAACAATTGCTCACTCCACACATTACAGAGCAGCTTCCCAAACATGAAAGGCAGTGCGGGCTGGAGTAGAGGCTGTGGGAAGCACAAAGGCTCGGGATTGCTCACACAGTGAGGACATGGATGGCACTAATGCACGGCCCTTTGCTTTCTGGCCCTGGCTGAAAAACACCCAGCCCTGTGTCTGCATTAAACACAGCAGCACTTGCACCAGGAAACCTCCCCAAGCCCTGCACGGCTCCCCTGCTCCATCTCAGGGCGGGTTTTCCAGGGTTTCCCGAGCCTGTGAATGCTGCGCTGAGCACACCTGATGAGAACTGATGCTGAATGAACCTCCCCGGACAGCACAACACAGGCGACACACTCTGCATTAATCAGAGAGAAGACAGGATTCCTTCTGTACATCACTCTGGAGAGATGGCATCACGTCCTGCAGGAAAAGCTGTCCTCACTGTTTAGCACAGCCTGGTGTGAAATCTCGAGCAAGCCTTATCCAGATTCATCCTGGCTGCCTTTCACACCTAAATGATGCTGCAGTTTTCGGAATTGGTCACCTCAAACACCACCACAGAGAACAGAAAGGTGTTGCCAGAGGATGCTCCGAGCTGGAGTGGGCTGAGCCATCCCTTCGCACTGATTCCAGTGTGAACACTGTTCAATCAATGCCCGTAATTAGTGGGATAAATCTGGACCCTAATGCCTCTGCATTACTCAGCTCTCTCAAAGGGAACTGCATAAACCTCCTGCGTTCCGGCTGCGGATGTGAAGGATGAGCCGTGTGTGTCCCTGGACACCTCTGAGGCTGACCCAGGCCTTTCCCAGGACCCTCTCAGGTCACTCCTGATGCTCTGGGGCCCCTCCCAGGCTCTCTGGGGCTGCTCCAAATGCTCCTGGACTCCTTCCAACACCTCTGTGGGAATATGTTGTTTATATGCCAGAAATACCAATCACCATAATCTTTATATTAAGCCGACTACCAGAGGCCATTCAACCTCCAGCCAAAGCCTTCACGGGGCTTCTACATCCTGCCACCTCCTCACCTGACCCCGCCACAGGATTGGATTATTGTTATCCAGGCACAAATTCCAGGATGTGTACAAGCCCTTTGTGTGTCACACAGAGCCCGCCTGTGTCAGCAGAATTGAGGTCATGGCTGCCTTTGCCTCAGCCCACCCCACGGCGAGGCAGCAGGATGAGACTCCCTGCCTTTGCAGCTCCATTAGGAGCCTCTTTCAAGTTTTTGCTACGACATGAAACAAAAAGAGATGCTTGGGCTTGTAGACCCAGGTGGCATCATGATGAATCCATATAACCATGAAAAGATTCTCCTGAAACAATAATCAAATATGCTTAATAAAACGGTGACCAATGGACGCACTGTCTGGGCAAGAATGTGCTCACAAAGCTGGGCGGTAGAATAAGGGACAGAGGAAAGGCGAGGGTGGTGTTTATCCAGCCAGGGCTGCCTGGCTGCCTCATGACAGAGCTGCAGCACCCACAAAGAGCTCAGGATGGAGGTGTCCATGTGGGAAAGCCCTGGTAAGCAATGTCTGCCTCACAGATCCCCGCACAGGCAGGACCTCCTCACTGGGGCCTTCCCCTCACAGCACAGGGGCCTGCACAGAGCTGCCACTGCAAGGCTCAGCGCAGGCCCAAGCCCTCACAGTCCCTCACAGCAGCCGGACCTCCTGATCCCCCATACTCCCCTCACAGCTCCCCATGTCCCCACAGCCCTCAGACCCCCTGAGCCCTCAAAGCCCCTCAAGCCCTCACACTTCCCTCACACCCCTCCAAACCCTCAGAGACCCCCGAGCCCCCCAGTCCCCTCACAGCAGCCAGACCCCCTGAGCCTTTAGAGACTCCCTGAGGCCTCAGAGCCCCCCTCAGCCTCCGAAGCGCTCCCCTCCCGCCGCCCGCCCCTCCCGCCGTGTCCCGCCCCGGTCCCTTCCCGCCGCCCGCCCGCGCGGTCGCCATGACAACGCCC
>VYZT01020445.1:21291-39452 GCA_013400735.1 Pomatostomus ruficeps
TGCGCACGCGGGGCCCTCCCCCGCCCGCTGCGGCGCCGGCGGGGAGCGGGCCGGGGGCACGGGCAGGGAGGGGACGAGGGAGGGAGACCCGCCTGGAGGAGCGGAGGCGAGGGGCGGGGGGGAAGCGCTGGGGACCCGCGGGGAACCCGCCCTGTCCCGCAGTGAGGAGGAGCCGCCGCCTCCGCTGCGCAAAGCGCGCACTCGGCTCCGTGAATGGGCGGCTGCGGCGGCCACCGCCCAGAGCCGCTGCGGAGTCACTGCGACGGTTACCAGGGCACTTCGCTCTCCGCCAATCAAACGGCGTTAGCTCATCCCCCGGGGCCGGCAGCCAATCGGCTTCGACATCAATCATTCAATTGAGCCAATCAGAAACGCCGAGAGCGAACCGGGGCGGGCACTCGCGGCTCCCGGCTGCTCAACTGTAAAGCCAACAGACAGCGGGGCGGGGCGAGCCGGCGCCGTCGGCTTGAGTGACAGCGGCGCAGCCAATCAGATTGTCTCATTTCGAGAGCCTCGCTATCGGCATCCAATCGTTGCTGCGGATGGCCGCCTGGGCGGGGAAAAGGCGGCTGCGCGCGCATTCCGCTGCTATATAAGGCCTGGCAGTTGCCTCACGCAGCCAGAGTCGGTTGGGGGAAAGGTTGGGGTAGGTAGTAGAGCTTGGGTTCGCCGCCATCATGAGGGAGATCGTGCACCTGCAGGCCGGGCAGTGCGGGAACCAGATCGGAGCCAAGGTCCGGGCGGGGAAAGAGGGCGCGGGGGCGGGAGGGGAGCGCGCCCGGTCCGGCGCGGCCGCCGCTGACGCGCTTCTCTTCGGCAGTTCTGGGAGGTGATCAGCGACGAGCATGGTATTGACCCCACCGGCACCTACCACGGAGACAGCGACCTGCAGTTGGAGCGCATCAATGTCTACTACAACGAGGCCACAGGTAGGGCCCGGACCCACCCCCCCCAGGCTCCCCTCGGCCCCCCCGGCGCGGTAGTCACGGCTCTCCCTGTATTACAGGCGGCAAGTATGTGCCCCGCGCCGTGCTGGTGGACCTGGAGCCCGGCACCATGGACTCGGTGCGCTCCGGGCCCTTCGGGCAGATATTCAGGCCAGACAACTTCGTGTTCGGTGAGTGCGCGGGGGCGGGAGGAGCCGCGGGGTGGGGCGGGCAGGGCACTGCGGGGCTGCCCCGCCGCACATGCTCCGAGGGACCGGCCCGGACGGGGCTAATCCTGGCGTGGAATACCGGGATTGCGGCTGGGAGCAGCTCCGAGGCGGCACCAGAGGTCGTTGCTCTTCCGATTCTCGTTACCGCCTCCGTGCGTGCCACAGGGAGAAACGGAGTGGCTGCTGTATCATTGATAATTAATGTTTTCCCTGTGTCTGCCGAGCCACTGCAGAGGTGCCTGTGTGAAACCACAGCCCTGCGCTCGATAAGATGAAGGCTTTCATGGAGCCTGATGCTCTTAGCTTTGCTTGCAAGCAATATGCAGGAAGCGGTGACCGTAATCTAATACGAAAATGGCTCTTTTCCAGGTCAGAGCGGAGCAGGAAACAACTGGGCAAAGGGCCATTATACGGAAGGTGCTGAATTAGTCGATTCTGTGTTAGATGTTGTAAGAAAGGAGGCAGAAAGCTGTGATTGTCTCCAGGGCTTTCAGCTTACTCACTCCCTGGGTGGTGGCACAGGCTCTGGCATGGGTACCCTTCTCATCAGCAAAATCCGTGAGGAGTACCCAGACCGAATTATGAATACTTTCAGTGTGGTGCCCTCCCCTAAAGTGTCAGATACTGTAGTAGAGCCCTACAACGCCACGCTGTCGGTGCACCAGCTGGTGGAGAACACGGACGAGACGTACTGTATCGATAACGAGGCGCTGTACGACATTTGCTTCAGAACGCTGAAGTTAACGACCCCCACCTACGGTGACCTGAACCACCTCGTGTCGGCCACCATGAGCGGTGTCACCACCTGCCTGCGGTTCCCGGGCCAGCTCAACGCTGACCTGCGGAAGCTGGCGGTGAACATGGTTCCCTTCCCACGTCTGCACTTTTTCATGCCTGGTTTTGCCCCGCTCACGAGCCGTGGGAGCCAGCAGTACCGGGCTCTCACCGTGCCAGAGCTCACGCAGCAGATGTTTGATGCCAAGAACATGATGGCGGCGTGTGACCCCCGTCACGGCCGCTATCTGACCGTGGCCGCCGTCTTTAGGGGCCGCATGTCCATGAAAGAGGTGGACGAGCAAATGCTAAACGTTCAGAACAAAAACAGCAGCTATTTTGTTGAATGGATCCCTAATAACGTTAAAACAGCAGTCTGTGACATTCCACCTCGTGGCCTCAAAATGTCCGCCACCTTCATTGGCAACAGCACGGCCATCCAGGAGCTGTTCAAACGCATTTCTGAGCAGTTCACTGCGATGTTCCGCAGAAAGGCCTTCCTGCACTGGTACACGGGCGAGGGCATGGACGAGATGGAGTTCACAGAGGCTGAGAGCAACATGAACGACCTGGTGTCTGAGTACCAGCAGTACCAGGATGCCACAGCCGAGGAGGAGGGGGAGTTTGAGGAGGAGGCTGAGGAGGAGGCAGAGTAAAGCTATGCAGTTGAACACCTGTAAATTTTGTTTAAAGTTGTATGAACTCTCTCATTCAAAAGTTCTGTTTGTGTTGTGTTATTATTGCTGTTTCCGAGTCACTTGCAATGCTGTACAGGCACCATTAAAGCAGTTTTCACAGTGCACGTCCCCGTCTCCTCTGTTCACACCGGTACGATTCCCGCGTGCCGTTGCCGTAAGTGAGCCCGTAGAGGTCCCGCAGGTCTGGAAAAGAAAAACAATGGGTTTGGCACCAGCACTGCCACCCTGGCCATGGCAGCGCCCCGTCCCTCCCGCGCTCAGCCAGGTGACGCCTGTTTGTCACCCTGGTGCCATGGCAGTCCTGCTCCTGGTGGGGTGGCGACTGAAGAAATTCCTTGGTGTTCCCTTAGCGTCAGGCACTGCTGCAGGGGGCACATTTGGCAGGGAGGGTGGAATTAACTCCAGGCTGTATCTAAATTTAGGTACCTGCCTGTGGCCTGCTGCAGCCTGGCAGGGCTGGAGCTGAGCAGGGGCCACAGGAGCTTTGAGCTGCCTGGGCACAAAATGGTGCCACCGAGCTGCCACCCAGCGCTGGGTGTCCCTGCACCAGCTGAGCTGTTCCGTGCAGCTCCTCAGCACCACAAACCCGGCAGGGAGCTGTGGCTGGCCCAGGGGCAATGGGCACAGCTGTGACAGGTGACACCAGAGCTGTCCCGTGCACTTCTGCAGCGATTCCAAAAATGACTGTAAAGGTTTTTAAAATCAGGTTTTGGTGCAGCCTCAGCTTTTGGGGTGAGCTGAACACCTGACAAGTGTCTGACACTGGTTTGTCTCGCAAACCCTGTATGCACAGCAGGTTTCTACAGTGGAACCAGGTCATGTGTTCAGTGTCACTTCAAGTGACAAAGCTGTCACCGAGTAGCTGGACAGGAGGGACCAGGCTGCTTCCCTGCTGCAGAAATTCTGTTCAGCATTCTAAATTATAACTGCTTTTGTTTAAAGGTTTTCTGCCTTAATTAATTTCTCCACCCAGAGCCGGACTGGTTGGAGCAGTTAAAGCTGTGCTGACTGGTGGCTCCAGAGGCCGGGAATGTCTGCAGGAGCAGGGCCCAGGGTCAGACCTGCGCAGGGGAAAGGTGGCAGCAGATTTCTAAAGCGTGAAGTGACACTGAGGAGCTGATGCTTGCCCTTGATTTTAGGGTGGGTTTTTCTTGCTCCTGTTCATTACCCAGTGCAGTCCCTGCCTGGCTGGGCACCGAAGGCAGGACAGCGTTGTCCTGCTCGGGGCAGAGCTCCACGAGTCCCCTCCCTTGAGGAGCCTCTGCAGGAGGGCAGAGCCCCAGAGCCCCGGGACCAGCTCGGAACAGCTCCTCTCCAGGGGATCCAATGCGGGTACAGCCCTGCAGGGTGTGACCCCAGCCCTCCCCCAGAGCACCCTGCAGACACCGTGAGCCACCCCGAGCCACCCCAAAAGGGACAGGGTGAGGGTAACAGGGGACAGCAGCAGTGTCACCTCCCAGAGTGCCAAACCAGACTCAGCTCTGAGCAAAGTCCAGCCTCACCTGTCCCAGGCGTGTTGAGATGTCCCTGTCCCTCCCCTCAGCCCTCCCGCAGGTGGCTGCTGTTCCTGCCTGCCTTCCCCAGGCCCCACACGATTGTCACTAAAGCCACTCTCACTGCCTCAGCATTCTCCTCTCTGGGCTCAACCTCCCCGTCAGCCACAGCCCAGCCCTGCCAGGAGAGTTGTCTTCCCCCTCCTTGCTTTCCATCCTGCCATATTTTATATCTTCTCCCGTTTCCCCCCTCTGCACTGCAGCAAGGACAAGCAACGAGTTCAGTTCTTCCCAGCTGAGCTCCGTGATTTCCCACCCACATTACTGAGCTGTGACCAAACACAGCACTGCATTCGTTGCTGATTTGTTCAGATTTTTTAGGCTGGTGCCTTAATGCTTTCAGGTGTGTGGACACACCTTCCCCTTACACACAAAATTCCTCCAGACCTCTCGATTTAGGCAGCCCAAGCCCTGGCAGGGCTCAGGCAGGGACCTGTCCTGATGGCAAACACCATTTCCCTACGCTTTTTGTGCTTTCTCAACCCCTTCCTATCATCTACCTTTTCCTTTTTATCACACTTCAGGCTTTTTAGGATAAATCCCTTTCCTGACACGTGACAGGTGGGATGTCACTGAGCCTCCCCTGCCTCGGCAGGGGGTGGTGGCTGGAAATGTGAAGCCTCTCGGAGCCTGGCAGTGGGAATGCTGGGCTCTCCTGCAGCCAGGCAGGGCATGGCACAGCTCCAGCACCCTGGCACAGACCGGAAAAAATCCTACAGCCCGTATGGAACATCTCAGTAATTGTTCACTTCTGTGCCCCTCCAGCCACTAACAGCACTACTTAACCCAGTAATTAGTATTAGTGACTTTTGTTTTCACTCCGCTGACGAACTTACGTGGTACAAAGCCCGTGTAGTCAGGTTTGAGTCCAGCACGGTTGTAGATTTTGGTGTCTGGCCAGTGTGTCCGGGGAAACCTCGTGCCCAAGGTGTAAGGTGGATTTCTCTGCAAAAGCTGGAAAACAAAACAAAAAAAACCCCACAACAACATGGAGGGGTTTATTTTAAAACATACTATTTTTACCAAAGTCATGTGCTTTGACTCTGCATTATATAAAATATTTAAGCCAACATAAAGCAATTCTCTTTCCAGTCCTGCTTTTTTCTAATTAAGAGCTACATTGCATCGTCCCTTTTTCCACTCCATAGATTTTTCTCCTGGCAGGTGTTGGCAGCAGTCCCTGCCAGCTCATCCCCCATGCCCACGGCAGGGCCCCGGTGCTGTCCGTGGGACCCCTGCACACCAGGCTGCAGAGATCGATTCCCTGGGGGATCAGCCCCAAGGCCCAAGGGCTTCAGGCTCCTGCTCTGCTGTCCCGTGAGCTGGGCCTGCTCCTGTGCTGTGGCTGTCTGGGTTTGACCCCCTTGGTGTTTCCATGAGTCCCACCAGCAGGAATAGCCTGGAATTCCCAGGCTGGGAGGAACAGGAAGGCTCAGGGAACCTTAACTGAAGGAAGAGTGTAAATCATCTCCTGAAGGTGTCCCTGCCCTCCGAGGAGGGGCTGGGCAGCAGCGGGGGTGTCACAGCTGGGTGTCACAGCTCTGCAGCCACAGAACCCCGAGAGGTGTCCCTGGGGCTGTGCCAGGGGTGTGCAGAGGGGATGTGGGTCACAGAGCCCTTTGTGCGTGGGATGGAGTCCAGGCTGTGGCTCCCCGAGAGGATTTTTGCTTTGCCTGCTGCAGGCAGTGAGCAGTGATCCATGGCACATCTGTAACCGAGGACAACAAAGATTCAGGGCAGGAGATTAGTGGCTTGAAGTCAGAAGCCATCTTAGCTGGAATTGTGCTGGGATTCTCCCTTCGGCGCGTCAGCTCCTCCGCTGCTGCCGAGCGCTGCGAGCTCCGCCGAACCCCGGGGTGGGCAGACACCCCCCTGGCTGATTCTCGGCGTGACAGGCGTTTCTGACGGCAGCGGGGGCAGAACGGCTCGGCCAACAGCACATTCGGGGTTTTGTTCTGTTTGCTCCATTTCAATTCCCATTCACGGCAGCGGGGAAGGAGACGGAAGCCAGCGCCGGGAAATCCATTTCATCCAAAGCACGACGCTGCCCCGCTGCTCTCCCCGCTGACTCCGCTCTTCCCAGCTGATTTCTCTGAGCTCGGCATCCTCAGCCTTGGGCGTTTTCCATAAATCAGCCGCACATGCTCGGGAACGAAGGCTCGGCAGTGAGTCCAGGGGAGCAGGAAGGGCTGGGATGCCGCAGCCTGGATTAAATGAGCTGAGCCTTGCTCGCAGCTGGACCAGCGAGGCGGCTGCATCCCGGGCATCCCGGGATCCTGCTGCATCCCAGGATCTCACTGCTTCCCGAGGATCCTGCTGCATCCCGGGATCCCGCTGCATCCCAGGGATCTCACTGCATCCCGGGATCCTGCTGCATCCCAGGATCTCGCTGCATCCCAGGATCCTGCTGCATCCCAGGATCTCACTGCATCCCGGGATCTCGCTGCATCCCGGGCATCCCTCTGCATCCCAGGATCTCACTGCATCCCAGGATCTCGCTGCATCCCTGGGATCTCACTGCATCCCGGGATCCTGCTGCATCCCAGGATCTCGCTGCATCCCGGGGATCTCGCTGCATCCCGGGCATCCCGGGCATCCCTCTGCATCCCAGGATCTCACTGCATCCCAGGGATCCCTCTGCATCCCAGGATCTCACGCCATCCTGGGGGCAGGGAGGGACGCGTAGCTCTGAATGCAAACTCTCAGCTGCTGCGGGAGGGATCTCGTTTTCCCGTGCCGGGGGATTATGTGCCATTGTAGGGGAGCTCTTACAGCAAGGGGACAAACACGGGGGGGATATTTCTGCATCCTTCCCAAAAGGAGGAGAAAGAAGATGGAGATCCCTTTAAGACAAATTGTGTTAGTGAAGGAAAAAGCCTCGCAACCAATTAAAAGGGAGGCAGACCACAGGAAGCCATCCAGCACCGCCAACCAGACACAGGAGATGTGTTCCGTAAGGGAAGTGCAGACAGCTGCATCCTGTATTTCTGCACTCAGAGCAACACTTTTAACAGCCACTCTTGACCCAGCCTTCAATAGATTTGTTTAATCCTTTTTATGAACTCATTTATCCTCCCTTAATGTCCAAAGGAAACAAATTACAGAATTTAATTGCTTCAACGTTACCTAACAGCGTTTGATTTTGCTCGTGCTTGCACCTCAGTTCTAATCCTACTACTGAGCATTCAGGTGGATCAGCATTATGCACATTCTTATTTCAAAAAGAAATAAGAAATATTTCTATCATCTACCTGGTATCGGTCGAATTCCTTCATGGCTTTCTTCACAGAGGGGATGTAGGCCATGCCAACGTTGTCGGCGGCGCAGGGGATGAACCCGGTGTACCCTGTGGATGGAGGCAAGAGAGAACATTTTCTGCGTGAGAACATGTCGCGGTTGAGACGGGTACACGACAAACTCACACTCATAATTTAAGGATAGAAAGAAGCTTTATTTTACTCTACGGCTGCTATTTTATATTTTTTTTAGCACACACTGGTAGAATTATTTATGGAAACAATGATTTTACAGATAGTTCAAACAGCTACACAAGTAATTAGGTACATAACGAGGTTTTTTGGTGCATTTTTAAAGTTTCTCTTTACGAACATCTATTTCTGTGAGAACTTTGTTTTCACTAATTGAAGCTGGGTTATCACTGAGGTTTTTACTGGATTTATGTTTTCTCATGGGTAAATTTTTACTGGCTTTAAATTAAACTCTGTGAGGCTTTCAGGCCTGCTGTCAGACTCTACAAATCTCACAAGAACATACGCTGATCAGTTAAAGATCAGCCACTCTGAGAGTGGGGGAGCCTGGGATGAATATAAAACCTGAAAGTATAGAAAGGAAAAATTAATCTGTTTAAATTGTAAAATTAACTCTCACACGTGAGGTGTCTTCTCTGAAAGAGGTTTTTCTTCCTTATGGTTCCCAAGGAAAACACAATGGGCTGGACTGATTTTTGTTGGTCTCCATGTGGCACGGAAGAACCATTTCATTTTCTTACAGTCTTTTTTTTTCCACATCTACAGCTCTTCCATGTTCTCTCCCAATTTAATTCACATTCAGGGGCTAACCTGAATGTCCAACCTTTTTTCTTCCTCTGCTCTGCCCATCCAACAAATTCCCACAACAGAAACTTTATAAAGTCTAAAACTACGTAAAACCTAGCGAGGTAGAACCCAAAAGCAGCCCGAAGGAATGCTTTGGAGAGAGGAATTTGTCTCCTGCACCCCAAAGCATGGACGCTCTTTCCTTTAACTGAAATATCCCTGTGTTCCCGTGATCCTCTGCGGAGGGAAGGATCCTTGAGCAGGGAGCTCAGCCCATCGCCTGTCACAGCTCTCCTGCTGCACAGGAATGCTCTCCCAGAGCACGAGGGGAACTCACAGAACACCCCTTGCAGGACAGGGTTTATGCCTTTGGGATGGTGCCATGCACCCCTGTGTGTAATTTGGCGATTCAGGAGAATATCTGATTTCTAGGAGATGAAAAACCACCCCAGCAGGGCAGGGCAGAGCCCACGGCCCAGCTCTCCTCACCCTCTGGAGCTCGGCCCCACAGCTGCAGGGAATGAGGGGGTTCCTGAATCCCCTCCACTGCCCACGGGCACAGGGTGGCAGCATCCCAAAGAAACGCCCTGGCAGGGAGAGCAGCAGGGACATTTCCCATCCCAAATGAGCTGGAACGACTGGGAAACGCCTCTGAGGTGTCCCCATGGGGGAGAAGGGTCACATCATTTCATCAGAGGTGGCCTCGTGCTGCACCTGCCCTGGCTGCGTTTTACCTAGAATGACTTTCTGTCGGATGGCATTTGGGACAGGCAGCACTGGCAGGGTGTAATCCGCTGTTGCAGCCCCTCCTGGCAGTGCCACACCTCCGGTCTCTAGCTGTTTAAAACAAAAAAGAGAAATAAAATAAAATAAAACACCAGCAAAACCCCCTTGTTCCCTTGGCCCCAATGCTTCAACCACTGCCAGCACCTGGGAATGGCAGCTGCCATTTCCAGTTCCTCCCAGCTTCACACTGAGAGCGACCCCAATGATTTCTGGAAAAGTCAAATTACGAGATGAGCAAGCGGCAGACCTTGAAGGGGTTTGTAAAACCCCCACAGAGAACAAGGGGAGCTTTGGGCACTGAGCTCCTGTGCAAATTCTGAGAGCAAGGAGCAGGAATGCCCCTTCTCGGGATTTACATCCAAGCCAGCTTTTGACTCCCTGCGTCAAACCTCTAATCTCTGCCCTCAGAGGATTTGCAGAGCCACGGCTGCAGGAACGTGACAAAGGCTGGTGCTGGCTCCCGAGGAAATAAAAGAGTTTTTTAAAAAATAATAATATAATAATAATAGTAATTTAAAAAATTAAAATGTTGGTCTGGAGTGGTTCTGCCTGTGCTGTGCTGGGCAGCCCCCAGCCCCACAGGCAAATCCCAGTACCGGTGTTTAATGGGGGGTAATGATGGTGGGAAATTCAGGTGGGGGCAGATACAGGGTCAGAAACCCAACCAAAGGTGCAGGGAGTGCTCTCTTTGGGAGGAGGGGGAAGAGAAGAAAAAGGAGAAGGAGGAAGAAGGCGGCATCAGGGCTCCAAGGACACCTTAAGGAATCACCAGCCTGGCTGCCCAGCACAGCACAACACAAGTTTAGGGACTGGAATTGAAGCCAAACCCACCCAAATGAGAAGTCAAGCCTTCATGATTAATTAATTAACAATTAAAACCATTTCCTGAAGATAGAGTAGATTTGCTACTGCTGGAACCATCTGTGCATCTGACCTTTCTCTACACAACACTCTGACTCTGAGCCCTCTGCACCCACACGGGTGTGAAATTCCCTCCTCACTCGCACAGCGCCGAGGGCCTCTCACCGTTTTGTTCCCTCCACAGCCGCAGTGGCACGTTCCGGCCCCTTTCCCCAGGCAAGAGGCCAGGGGCGGCTGGGCCACCTCCCTCTCCAGCTCCTCGGCCGCGGGGTGCAGGCAGAGCCCCCGGAGCGGCTCCTGGGGCAGCCAGGTCTGCCGGGCGCTGGGTGCCGCCGTGTCCGGGGGACGCTGCCAGTGCCTGGGGTCCATGTGGGTCATCATGGGCTCCTCCGGCGCCGGTGTCACCACGGGCTGGGGCCCCAGGGGTATGTCAGGAGGGCTCGTGATGGGCTGGTAGGTGACATACCCTGGAGGACAGACACGGAGTTAGGGGATGGCATGAGGGGTTCCTGTTATCCCCCATGCCCCTCCGGGGAGTGGGAAGCAGCCTGGAGGTCAACGGTGCAGAATCAGAATAGCTCGAGTTGGAAGAAACCCCAAAGATCCATTCAGTGCACATCCCCTGGCTGTGCCATCAACAAACCGGCCTGCACAGAAAACCTGCTCAAATCTCAGTTAAATAACATTTATTCCACCTGTCACCTCAACTGTAAAATATCACCAGGCAAGTTAAAATGCAGTAAAGGGGAAAAAACCCTCAGTCCTTAACTCCACGTGGCTGTGTCAGCCCACCCCAGACAGAGCCCCCCCGAAGGAATTCTTGCTCTGGCACCGCTGCTGCTCATCGAGGAAGGGATCTGCTGTAACACTGGCTGGAAAAAATTTATCTTACATCCAGCAAATGCTAAATATCTCCACTGTGAACCCGGGACAGAGCCCTGCAATTTGAGATTCTGCAGGAACAGCTGAGTTTGGCAACTTTTGTCTGATTTCCCCTTAAAAATCCCCCATGTGGCTCCCCAGGTGCCCCAGCCCCGTGTGACCCCGTCTCAGGCACTTTCTGTTCCTCTGTGCCAGCAGTGAAGCCCCTTTTCCCCTCCTCTGCAGCTCCAGAAGGGGATCACTCCCCCACCCCACAGCCCCCTTCCCCTTGTTGGAAAACGGTTACGATGTCAGCCTCGTCTTTTTAAAACACACCAAATTCCTTCCATTTTTGTGCTCGTGGGTCATTTTTTTCCACCCTCTGGTCATTCCAGCCTTCCTGTGAGCTGCCCTTGGGAGCACATCTGCATCCCAGGGTGGGCCCGAGGGATGAGGCACCGTCTTCCAGCAGAGGCTCCATCTGCAGTCAGTCCCTCCATCTGCACTGCTGGATTAGTGTTGGCCTCGATCTCAGGGGTTTTTTCCAAGCTGAACGATTCCATGATTTCTGCAAATCTGCAGAAATCGGTAAAAATCTGACCTTTTCTACACAAGTGGGGATTTAGGTTTCCAATCTGGCCATAATTACATAATGAAGTGTATATATTCCATGTATAACTTTGTGAAGTATATAAAATATGCTCTATGCAACTGAATTATCAAGTGTCCAGGCTGGCAACAAAATAAAGAAAAAATCCTTGGTTAAAATGATTTTTCAATCCAGTGTGCAAATTTTAAAGGAGGTTTATTTTTTACTTCATCATTAATGAGAATGTTGAATCTGTTCTCTTTCTCCCACAAACCAAAGGAAAAGGAGACTTAGGTTGTTCTGCACTTGAGAAATCCGTATGAGCTCCTTTTTATGACCCTGGGGTTTGCAAACTGATTCTGAAAGGCCGCACAGGGAGGCACGAAATGAAAAGCCAGGAGAGCACAGAGCTTTTGATTTGAGTAAATATCCACATTTTCAGGTCAGGTTCCTGGGGAGCAGATGCCAGCATGCTTGGCCTGGGCCACAACCCCCTCCAACACGGATGATGGATAATTCAGCACATCCCTGGCTGATCTCATGGAATCACAGAGCATCCTGAGCTGGAGGGACCCACGAGGATCATCCATCCAACCCCAGCCCTGCCCAGACCCCCCAACAGCCCCACCCTGGGCACCCCTGGCAGCGCTGTCCAAACGCTCCTGGAGCTCTGGCAGCCTCGGGGCCGGGACCATTCCCTGGGGAGCCTGGGCAGTGCCCAGCACCCTCTGGGGGAAGAACCTTTCCCTGCTCTCCAGCCTGAGCCTGCCCTGGCCCAGCTGCAGCCGTTCCCTGGTCCTGTCCCTGTCACCAGAAGGACGAGACCCCCACAGCAGAGCCTGATTTCACTTCCAGCAAGAAAACAAATGGGATTGAACTGATAGAAATCAGCAAAGAACTTGGTGCCCATCAATAAAGCTTTAACAAAGCCACACTTTGAGAAAAGGTTTTGAGACCAAGTTTGCAAAGGGCAGCCACAGGCCCAACACTGCCACGAGCTCTTTGATCTGCATCACATAAAACACCCAGAGGGACACCAGGGAGCACCTACAGAGGGCTTAAGGGATTGCACAGGGACAGCTGGACAGCAGGAGCTGCTGGTGACATTATCAGCACAGCCAGGTGTGGCTCCCCATGGCCTCGCTCCTCAGGACCTCACCAAGGAGCAGCAAACATGAGCTCCAACACTGGAAACCAGGAGAGAACCGGGACAACGAGAGACCAACTCGGCCTACTGGTTGGTTGGGTCTGTCCAAGCTCTGTTTGAGACCAAGGAAATGCAAATTCAAATCTCCAGGAACTAAGCCTGTAAACACCACCTGTGCAGTGGAGGCCTGGATCCTGGAAAACAGGGCCGGGAGGAGCGGAGAGGCCAAAAGTTTGCAAGGAGCGGCACAGCACAAATTCCCAGTGGGAAATGAGAAAACAACGCTTTGGTGTGGCTGTCCCCAGGGAAATAAAGACCCAGATCCCCCACAGGCACAGATCCCTGTGTCCAGCCTGGGGAAAACCCACTCCCACTGCCCAGGGCACCCACAGGAGCCACGGCTCAGCCACGGGATGGGACACGGCAAAGGTGTCCCCAAAGGATGGCACAACCCCGAGGGGCTGACCAGGATCACGGGGCAGCTCTGCTGTACCGGGTTTGGGGCTGCTCAGCAGGGACCAGGCACTCTGCCCACAGGGCTGGGACCTGGCAGGAGATTCCTGCAAATTCCCAGTGCTGGGAATCCACATGAGCCTGTCTCAGGGTCTGATGGAGGAGATGGGGCCTGTTAGCGAAGTGGGAAAGGGAAAGGAAGGGAAAGGAAGGGAAAGGAAGGGAAAGGAAGGGAAAGGAAGGGAAAGGAAGGGAAAGGAAGGGAAAGGAAGGGAAAGGAAGGGAAAGGCAGGGAAAGGAAGGGAGGAAAAGAAAAGGAGGGAAAGGGAAAGGAAGGGAGAGAAAGAAAGGGAGGGAAGGAAAGAAAGGGAAGGGAAAAAAGGGAAAGGGAAAGAAAGAAAGGGAAAGGGAAAAAGAAAGGGAAAGAAAGGGAAAGCACAGGAGCCCTCTGAGCTGAGGAGGAGCAACAGGAAACAGAATCAATCCCAAACTGTCAGATCTCAGAGCAGTGCAAGCTCTGCACCAGGCCAGTGAGCCAGGAAGGAATCTGAGGCAGGACACCAGACCTTCCCAGAAAGATGGATTTTAGCCTGTGGAATTGTGCTGGGTTTGGCCGGGTAGAGGTGATTTTCTCCGTGGCAGCTGATACAGGCCATGGTTTGGGTTTGTGAGAGAGCAGCTGTGTGGGGTTTAGTTGCCAGCCAGGGTTGAACCACAACAGGAATTCTGGAAGAACTGGGGAATCGGTTCATAATATGCCATAAAATCACTTATCTTCACCTAACTGAAGATAACCTGGGAACTGAAACTCTCCTCTCCACAACACGAGAACCCCCACCCTCATGAGCTGAGGCCGAGAGCTCCAACTCCTCCCGGCGCTGCTCTCCAGGTGTCTGTGCTCCTACACCAGAGCTGGGATTGCTCCAAGGAAATCTCCCATTTCACCCAACAGCCTGCCAAGGATGGGTGGGGACCGACCCCACTCTGGTAATTAACCCTGTGCTCATTAGCAGGGTCCAGGTGCTCACCCGGGTGCTCGATGTGGTAATGGAGCTCGAGGAGGTTGTGTTTGCTGTCCGTTGGTGCCAGCAGGGAGCGAGGGCTCTTGCTGATGGTGGGATCCGTCAGCACGTCGTGGGTGGTTCTGCCGTAGGTGTCGCCAAACTTGAAGGTGTACTGAGGGACGTAGCCCCCGTAGCTGAGGAGGAAACCAAAACAGAACCATCACTGATGGCAGCGGGAGGTGTCCTCTGGTGGGACAATCACAGAATCCCAGCCTGGTTTGGGATGGAAGGGACCTTAAAGCCCATCCAGTGCCATGGCAGGGCCACCTCCCACTGTCCCAGGCTGCTCCCAGCCCCAATGTCCAGCCCGGCCTTGGGCACTGCCAGGGATCCAGGGGCAGCCACAGCTGCTCTGGGCACCCTGTGCCAGGGCCTGCCCACCCTCCCCGGGAACAATTCCTGCCCAATATCCCATCCATCGCTGCCCTCTGGCATTGCAAATCTGCTGTAGAGCTTTTGTACCCTGCAAAGGCCCTGTCCAGGAGCCCAGGGAAGGTGATGGATGGGATGTGTCCGTGAGCCTGGGGGGAGCAGCAGCACAGGGGAGAACCGAGACCACCCCTGTGGTTACACAGGAGGGAGTGTCCCTGTTTCACGTGCGTGTTCGCATCTGGCAGCGTGAAACTGGCTCATGAATTCACAGGCGTGTACAGGCACAGGCCTTTGGCTGCTGGGGAGACACGGGATGAGGTCAGGGAGCAGCACCTGTGGGTGGGAAAACTCCCAGCACAGCCTGGGCTGCAGTGACTTCGGCAGCACCAGCACACACAGTCCCCCAGTTAAAAGTTCATTTCCAGCTCAACGTGCCCCAGTTTGAACTTTGCAGTGCCTCTCTGCTCTGACACACAGCAAGTAACTGAGAAATTCTCAGTGTCTCTTGTTCAGTATTGAAACTCAAAAATCAGAGTAATTCCTCACCTGCATCCTCCTCCCTCTGCTCACAGTGAGGAGTGGGCCCGGGCTGATGAGCCCACCCAGGCACTGCCTGGCACAGGGGGGCACAGGGAACAGCCCCAGGAACAAACACAGCTCTGGTTTTTTGGGATCTCTCCGCTGCCCAGTCCCTGGGATGGGCACTGTGTTGTTGGTGGCTGAGGGCAGGGCAGGTGCCAGAGCTCTGGCTCTGCTCCGAGTCACTGCCAGACACTCGAGCTGCTCCAGTCTCAGATTTCCTAATGGAGATGCTATTCCAGCACTGAGGAAAGGTAGAGCTGCCAGTTGCAAGGGACAGACAGAACTATTCCATCAATGAGCCCGGCGTGGAGCCGGGGACAAAGCCAGATGATGCATGAGGATCATAAGAGGATGAGTAAGTACTTTCCCTTCCAAATAGTTTAAACAACAGCGAGCAGAGCCGTGCATTTGCACTTGGCAGGTTTCCCATTCTGCGTGCAGGATTCCTCCCCAGAGCAGCTCCGTGGCTCAGCCCCGGGGACTCTCAATGGGTCTTGCAACACGGGGAAGCAACACCAGGATGATAAAACCGAGCAAGGGCGCAAATGACACAGCCCAAATAATGACAGGATGGCTGGAGGGATTTTGATCACGGCCAAAATAATGGTTGGGCTGAGAACGGGTTCGGTTCCCCTGCAATTAAACACGAGGTAACCTGAGCGAGTCAGGCTGGGTGCACAAGAAGGGATCTGCCGTGGAGGGAGCTGCAGGAGCTGCTGGTGCCTCAGCAGGGCTGTTTGTGCCCCTGTGCCAGGGTGTTGATGAAGGACCCCCGTTTGGGGATCCCTGTTTGGGGGTTCAGGCTGGGGAGCACCAAAAACCCGCTCACCCGAGGCCGAGCCCCTCAGCCTTCCCTCGCTCAGCCCTATCTCCTCCATCAGCGCTCCCAGGCTGCACCCAAACCTGCTCTGCCTCCCTGCCCGCCAGCACAGCCTTGGCCCTGGGCCCACCCTCGCTCGTCTCCAAACCCTTCCCAGCTCCGCAGAGCCGGGACAGGGCTGTGCCCGGTGCCCAGGATTCACGGCCTGACCCCTTCTCTGCCCACCCAGACCTTCCCAAGCTGTGCCACTCACTGGGTTTGGGCTTCCCAGTGCTCCTGAGCACTGTGGTGGCTTTTCAAAGTCCTGCTGTGACCATTGCCTGACCTGAGTGACAACAACGTGCTTTGGTGCCCTCATGGTGTCCCTGGGTTCGCTGGCACAGGTGGGTGCAGCACATGGGACAGCTGGTGACATCCTGGACACAAACCCTCCTCCTGTGTCACCTCAGTGCAGGGCTCTGCTGGGGATGCCCTTCAGGCAGCTCCTCCTCGCCCTCAGCCACCCAAAGCAGATGCAAAGCAGCGCCCTCAGCACACCCGGGGGCCCGGGGAGTGCCAGGAGCCTGCACAGACCCAACAAATGCAGCAGATTTTGGTTCCTCCTCCTGCCTCCAGCGGTCGAAGCAGCTCCAGAGAGGAGCAGCTGCAGCTGCTGTGTCCGTCCCGGGGCTGGGAGCTGCTCCTGAGGGAGCTGCAGGCAGGCAGGGGTGAGCAAGGGGAGGTGTTGAGGCTTTGGGGGCTGCAGTTCCAGCCACAGCTCCCTCCTCGCTGTCCCAAGCTGCTCTCAGCACGGCTGTGACAGCACACACAGGATGTCACACCAGATGGCCTCAGCAGTGCAAAAATGAGTTAAAAACCCTCATCCTCAGAGCTTATGTAAGTGGGAAGGTACAGAGATCAGTAATGGAAAATCCTGCCTGTCGCTGCAATGGGAAGGGCTGATCCGGTCATCCCTGCAGGAGCAGCCCTAAGGAGAATGCTCCACCCTCCCTGAGCCGGATCTGCCTCCCGGGCACCGGTTCTGCTCCCACAGGACACGGCCGGAATTCCCTGGGCCAGGGCTCCCAGCCGGGGCTGATCCCAGGGGTTTTGTACCCACAGCAGCCGCTTTTCCCACCCCCTTACACATCCCAGAGCAGCCTCACCTCGGGACCCCCCACACACCTTCTTAATTCACACAAATCCCTTATTCCTCCCGCTCACACCTTACCTTCTCCCCATAACTCATTGCCTCACATGCAGGGTTTCTCCTTTCCAGGCCTTTAGAGGACAGTGCCACAAAAAGCTTTGGAAAGAAATCCAGCTACCCATGGAGCTGATCACGAGACTTCCCAGCCCCTGACCCAGCAGCAGTGACCAGAGGGTGTCACATCTGTCCAACCATTTACTCAGAGGAGACTTCCCAAAATCCTTGATGCAAAGATTATGGCAGTTTGGAAGCCAAAACTTACACAGTAGCTCTGGTGACATTTGGCAGCTTAAAAGAAATGGGGAAAATGGGTGAAAAAGAACAATTTTGGCTTTGCTGTCCATGTGCTGTGGCATGGTCTGTAACTCTACCCTGCTGTAAGGTGCTGCTGCTCCCGGAGCTCTGTCTCCCTCAGAGCAGTTACGTGGAATATTGAACAGTGTCTTTAAAAAACCCAAAACATCACGAGCCATAAACACCACCTGATCCCAGCCAGAGCTATTTACACTGGAAACGGCTGTTTTGGATGGACTCACCCAGGGATGTAGTAGGGGTTTCGAGGGAAGATGCTGTTTCCCTTGGCGCCTGCCATGATGATGTTACAGCCGGTGGTGGGGAGTGGGGGAAGGCGGCACAGCTCAGCGTGGTCGCCAGGGGAGCCTCTGTGATGTCAGCCCCCGACAGGTTCCAGCTGCAGCACAAAACCCCTCAGGTTCTCCTGATACAGCTCTTTGTTTCCCCACCTGGAAGTTTTGGACGAGCACAGGAATTTCACAGCCTTTGCCAGGCTCCCTGAGGGCTCCCAGCCCTGGAGAACAGCGGTGCCAGATGCTCCCCGTGAGTGGCCCAGCACAAACTCGTGTTCATGGTTCATGTCCAGCACCAGGACTCTGGGGAGCCTGGCAGTGCCCCCAGGCCCCCTGGCCCTGCTCCCATCAAGGAGAGCTCGGGGCACAGGCTCAGGGATCCCTGGGCAGCAGTGGAGCCTCACCCACCCCTCCTGTGCCTGCTCCTCGCTGCCCTCCCCACCTGGCTGTGGGAGGATGGGGGATCCTTCCCTGCCTGACTCCTGCAGGATAAAGTTTGTCCCCATTCCCAAGATCCCACAGCCACGGTGCCCTGCAGGTGCTGGGTTTGTCCCTGCCCAGAACAGGGGCTGCTCTTCACTGAGTAGCCCAGGAACAGCTTGGGTTGGAAGGGA